>JAGGAW010008722.1:0-17276 GCA_017657375.1 Termitomyces sp. T27 | reverse complement strand
AAAGTTCTTCCACATGGTGTATGGGGTATGCAACGTCGCGTCCACAATGGATCAACTTCACCGGACACCGAACTCTTTGGAGCTTCTCGATGGAGTAGTCCACCTGTTCTGCGAAGAAGTCGACGGTTGCGATATGACATTCTTCGAATCTCCCCGGACCGTAGTTCCTTATCGCCTTTGGGATGGTGACTGAAGAACGGTTGAGTATTCTTGCGGGTGACAGCATGTTCGTCGGATGAAACAGACCTTTTCTGAACGCTCTGATGAGTGGCCCACATGTGGAGCAGCTGAACCCTAACTGATGAGAACCTTCAGCAGAGTCCTTGATTAATTCTTTATCTGGTCGCGCAGGGTCGCTCCATCCCTGGCACCAGTAATCATAGATCTCTTGACGACCTTCTCGAACCTCTGCTGGCTGACGTCACAGCAACAATTAGTACTCCTTATGTGGCGTTTCGCTAACTTACCTCTTCAATGGGAATTGGGGAGACGAGGAACAGAGAGAGAACTTTCTCTGGGTACGAAATACCCATTTGCAACGCGATGCGTGTACCCATGGACAGGCCGAAAAGATGACAGGGAGGTAGCTGGATGGCGTCCTATTTTCGTGGAAAGGGGCGTCGACAATGAGACTCGGACCTATGGCCAAAAATACTCACCAAATACTCACCATGAATGCTGCCAAATCATGCGCTGCACCTTCACTCCCCCAAACACCCTTCACCTTTCCTTCTGTATCTCCATGAAGCCTCGTATCCACACCAATGAGATTGAACCGCCGAAGTTCAGGATCACAAAATTGGGCTAGGCAGGGAACAGTCAAGAAGATGCGAGGGTGATCGCGTGTGTTGGGCGCACTTTGAAAGATATATTGCCCCATGTAGACTGGGTGTAGAAAAATCACTGTTGGTATTCCTGAGTCTATTTTCTCAGCTGAGGTGCAGGTTGGGGTCGAGATCGTATACGAGACATTGGCCGGGCCAGGCTTAGAGTCAATTGAGACCATCGGCATGTTGGGCGCTTGTTTGGGACGGTCCAGATCCTGATGGAGTATGGTGCGGTATATCGTTGTTCGTGAATATGTGACGTAAGAGCGTGCTAGTGCTTGCGGTGGAGGTCGCGAGTAGAGACTACTGGAGGTTCGTCTGCTCGTCTGACACTTGCTTTGGACAAACTGTCACTATCATGTTTGAAACATGATCGGGCGCGTCGGCCGCCTGATCACAGTCACTATCACAGTAAATGTGGCTCACCGGTCACCCCCAATTCTCGATCGTGGCTGAGGTCATCAATGTGGGAACAAGGAGTTACAAATACTGCGGACGAACTCCATTGTGCATACACGGACCAAGTCTTTTCTTTGCACACAAAGTATTTCTACCACGCATATAAACAAGGTCAGGTCCATTGTAACCGATCCTCATTCTCGTGACCACCCGATAGGGAGAAGCCTCTCACAAGGTACATAACCACCCATCAAAGATTCACGGGAAGTTGCAACGATCGGGACCGAAGGTTGTTGAAAGGCAAAGTTCCAAAGTGGCAGTGCAAAAGTTTAGCTGACTGCGCCGTCTTTCGCCTATGTTCCAAAGTTAGTGGACCGACAAGCGCAGGACCACAAGCATTCTCACCACTTCGTACGTCATTGAACGCAACGAGCGCGTACCATGGGGGTCTCCTGGAGTGGATATCAGTTTGATTACCCTATACACTGGGATGAACAATGACGATCAGTGACATGTGGCAGATAAATATTACCCGCGTGTATTGTTCTCTGCAGCAAGGACCATCCGGTACGCTCGGCCGGGAAGATAGGCTAGACCTGAACAAAGATTGAATCAATACTTAAGTCTTGAGCTTGCAATCTGTAAATACCTAGTTGAGGTACCAGGATGCCCTTGGCTCCAGTATCAAAACTTCCAGGTGAACCATCAGCATTCAGGATCTTCGTGGACAGCTGAGACGTCGTTACAATCTTCAAAAAAACGATGAACGAAGCAGTGAGTATAAGGTCTCTTTTGCTCGGCGCACCGTGAGGTTATGGCCCGTGACCGCTACGATAAAAGCTTGTTTGATCTTCTCTAAAAGCGCGTTCCTTGCTGGGATCGTTAGATCGGGCTTCGCTTGGAATGGAAAGGATATAGAGTTAACAATAAGAAGTGATGCCTGAATGAGCCAGATTGAGCAGGAAGATAGTGTTTTCAGGATGAAGATGTACTCGAGGATGAGACTTGAGCAATTTCGGTAGATTGTATACCAAAACCATGAGTTCAGACAGATTAAGGATAGTAGAGTGATAAACGAGTCGCAGATAGTCACGATGCCTTTCCGAGGCTAGTCGCCATTTAGCAAACAATCGAGCTAGATAACTTCGTAGTCGACATACTTCCCAGTGCCCGGTCGAGTGTAGCTGGGTTTGACATATGCTGACAGTCTATAGAAATAGAATCATGTCGATCATCGAAAATAGCTAGAAATCTTACCGATAAATAAAACTTCGTGACAAGCTTTTACGAAAGACTTGACGATGCTGATCGCCAACGCCTCCTTGGGCGTCCCTGGAGGTCCCGATATCTCGATTATTTGTCCCCGAGAAAGACCACCGGAGAGGAGTTCATCAACAGAGCGAGATCCAGTCGAGATTTTTTCACTAGTTTGAGCGATAGATGCAGCAGATTGAGTAAGTGTAGGCCCAGGTGCTTGTGTGGAGCTCGGTTTTTGGATTACAGAGAGAATCGCCTCTGCATCTGATTGAGATACTTTCAATTCTACTCTCTTATCAGCTAGATGTAGCTAGTGACAGGGAAGAAGAGTAACCTTGGGCAAGTGCCTCAGCTGAGATACCCTGTAAGTCCTGAACTGTTGTGTACCCTGCGCTCGTCAGTTGCGAGAGAGCAAATCCTGGAAGTCGAAGGGAAGAGATAGGTCTCGACGTCATCTATATGGGTATTGCGAATTCGAATAGCGTCGTAGTTGACCTTCAAAGTTTGCTTCTCGAAACAGCAATTGCAAAACGATAGTAGTACTTACATACTTATCGGGATGATGGGTTTAAATTAAGGGTGCGTGGCTTGAGCCACAACCGCGAAAGCACGTGGCAGGCGTCTGCGTTTGAACGCTGAGCGCTGAGCGCTTGAACAGTTGAACTGCAACGTCTGAGTGCAGATCGCGACACCTCTTTTGCTTTGTTTGTCGATTATGGGAGAGAGAAGAGGTAGTCTCGATCTAGGCATAGTTACACCCCACTGAACAACGACGGTTTCCCGTCGTGGTGAATTTATATCACATCGCTTCAAACATCGCTTCAAAGCATAAATGGGGGCATAAAACTGTGCAATCATGAACGTTGCTAACTTATGTTTATGATGGTCCAATTGGAAAAAGAAAAGTGAAAATGCTATCAATGAGAAAGATATAAAAAGTAGCCGAAACCGAGAAAATCGTCCCAGATTCTGATCAGCCCTACCATTCTACGCCCCTTGCGAAACATCCATTTTATCGGTTTGACACTTGGCATGAGAGACTAGGACCTCCGCACTACGTTCCTCAAGTTCCTCTTCATCCCCAAATCCATATTCCGAATCCTCGAAACCTAGAAATGAATGCTGGTCATCGTAGCGCACTCCCAAAAAATCGTCGTCGTAATCCGAGTCGTCGCAATCTTTGAGATTGTTATGGTCCGTGTGACTCGTAAGTTGTTCATAATGCTGTAACAGTAGAACTCGGTCCAAGAATATGAAGCATGTTAAACAAAAGGTACTAGTAGCTCGCCGTTCGAAGAGCCCGCCCCGACTTGAAGTCGACATAACATCACAAACAGAGCAGAAGTTGTGAAGACAAGAATACATCGGGTGGTAGCGTAGGACATGACTGCTCAGAAAACGTTGATGGCCACAGGGTACGCAGCAGGGGTGCCTCGCATTCGGCGACCTGTTCCCCGCGTTTTGCAGAGGAGGAAAACCACAAGTCACACGAACACAGTAAGATTCAAAGGACTCGACGAGAGGCAAGTTAACATGGCGGACCCCGGATGCGTAAAATGTGTAGGCCATAGTGAAGACCAAGTGATCGAGATTCCTGGTTTTGGGGTGTTTTGAGCGAGCTATGTTCTTACCAATAGGGTAATCGTATTTCCCATCCTACACGTCCATTTCAGCCATCGAATCAACAGTACTGAGTACACAAGCCATGACTTACTGAGACGATATGTCTTGAAGCTCACTTCGTGAACGTTTATAATGGAAATGAGCGGGTTCCTTCGAACACGACCGCAGACAAAGATCGAAACAAGAGCGTTGTCACGATAACGATGTCACTGATATATCACCCAGTCAATTGAACAATGCTAGTGGAGAAAGACGTATTCCTTTGCCATTTCCGACGCGATCTTCAGATATCTGACGCATTAGCATGATGTGCACACCTTTTGTGTTATGATACACAATTTTAGCTTGAACCAACTATACACTCGCCCACCTGCCAACCCAATAGTAGCAGTTGGCCTTCCGTATGGCCAATGCTCCCTGATCTAATCCTCCAACTTTCATCGTACCCTTCCAGCCTCCCTCTTCGGGACCAGCGAGCACCTCTTCGAATACAAGACCAGCCTCCTGACCTTTGCACAGGAAGTCCTCACAAACATTCCTATGCGTATATTTTCCGGCCTTTTAAGCTCTCTTTGAGTATGCATACGACTTGAACGGGAGGTAATTTACCGAGACATGCACTTTTGAATGTTCTGAACGCGAAAGGAGGGCTTGTATCGACGAGATCAAGGCATCATGCGACCCATGGAAATGGAGAAGATCAGACAGAATTACGATGTCATATCCCTGTCGTAGAGTCTGATTCGTTCGTGGGTCTTGCAGTAGTTTTCTGGTGGGTTAAGTGAATCTATATCCAGTGTGAGAGTGAGAACACGAGAACTCACAGTAAGAGATCTGCATCCGTTCCCCATTCATATCCTGCACATTCAACACGACACGTAGGTTGGAATTTCGGGCTATTTGTTTCCAAATTCTTCTTCAGATTCCCGAGTATATTCTCATCGGGGTAGTCAGTGACCACGACAAGTGCTGGGTGGTTCGGACTTGTCGCAAGAAGTAGTGAAGGTAAGCCAGTTCCAGCACCAAGTTCAACGACTGAGAAATAATTGAGCTCGACAAGAATAATCGATAATCCGATCTGACACCACGAACCCGTTGAACCACCTTGAGCGGGAAAGAGTCCTCTCTCAATTCTCTCGGCAAGATATAATGCAGGAGAGAAGAGATGGTCTGCAAGTAGGGTATTTGCCTTGTATTAGAGACTGTATTCAGGCGAAGATTTGTCGAACATGAGTGGCAATCGCACTTTGCCTTCCTAGACAATTTCACGCTTTAGCAAAAACAGAGTTTCTAAAGTGCACAAACTTACTTTCTGGGCTATTTGTAGTATCAGAGGCCCATAAGATACGACGCTGTCATCTATGACAGGCTGTCCTCCAAGGAAAGCAAGAGATTCGTTCAAGATGACCTCAGAGTCGTCCATGGTCAAAAAGATATTTGGTAAAGGTGTGTTTTGATGTCACTATGTAAACACGAACCAACGCGTCTTATTAGCGAACTTTTTCTGACCGACGCCCTCACCTCCAGCCATGGCGCCCAAAAAGGCCAACACGGAATCCAAGCAAAAAAGTCTCATGTCGTGGTTTTCTAAAGACACGAACGGGACATCAAGTACAATGAAAACTAAAGCTAAGAGTACAAAGTCCTTGGCCGCGCCTTCTGACGACCGTGACGCGTCGATGTCGCAGTCTTCGTCTCAAGAACCCCGAACGCCCGCATCGAAGTTGTCTAACGTACACGCGTTAAGTTCATCTGCCATGGCTAGTTCAACCTCGTCGCGCGGTCATAGTACACCACCGACGAGTGACCCGATAGATGTTGACATGCTGGCGTCTGATGAGGAGGATCCTCATCCTGTGCAGAAGATGGTGCTTATATCAATCTGACTTCATTCTCGATTAACTTACCATTGAACAGACCCAGCGAAAACGAAAAGTTATGTTGGTGGATTCTGATGAAGAAAACGACAATCCAGTAAGCAAGCAGCGCAAGTCAGCTCAACCTGACTCTTCACCCGTCTCGAAAGGTTATGATTTCTAAAGCCAGTAGCTGTGCTCGTCACTGATCTTATGACTTAGTTGCTTCCAAAAAGCAACGTATCACCAAGGCTCGTACGGATGACGAAGACGAAGACGACGATGAGGACGAAGACTCTGGCCCCATTACATCCTTCTCCCGAAGACTTACCAACTTCAAAAAATCACCTGTAAAGAAAGGTGCGATCCTACATATATGGTGTCTATTCTTACTGATGCTCTTTCAGCACGCAAGTCCCGCTCGAACGTGTCCGACGACGATGACTTTATTGTTCCTTCAGACTCGGATGGGGACGTGAAGTCTGTCAAGTCTTCAGCATCACGCTCGTCTGCACCCTCTAGGCGCTCTGCAGTGTCTTCAGAGGATGAACTTAGTGACGACGACGACAATGTCAAATCCAAGTCGAAATCCAAATCGTCGACAAAGAAAACTCCTTCCGGAAAGCAAACTCCTGCCGCATCGAATGAAGGTGCTTCGGGGCTATTCCTCACTGCTGCCGAGCGTCGAGAACAAGGAAAGAAGGACGAGAAGAAGGCTGCAGAAACTCCTTATTCGTTCTTGGAAGATATCAAAGATGCAAGTATTCTGCATTAATCTTTCTAGGCGTTTACTGAAGCAGTTGATCTAATAGAAGGAGGGTCGTCGACCTGGAGAGCCCGATTATGATCCTCGGACGATCTACATACCCAAGTCGGCTTGGGCAGAGTTTACACCGTTTGAAAAACAGGTGAGCTTCGAAATATACTGTTGATAAGTTCTGTTAACCATTTTGTCTAGTTCTGGGAGGTCAGTCCTCGCCTCCGCTCTATACAAGTGTGAATGCTCACAACCGGATAGATCAAGCAAAATCACTATGATACAGTGAGGAATCTTGTTACGCTGTTCATACCGCGACCTCACCGTTGCTTTTAGATCTTATTCTTTCAGAAAGGGTACTTAGATCTTCTATTCATTCGCCTAGAACTCATTCATTCACAATACATTCTTCAGAAAATTTTTGGAAGTAAGCGACACGTTCCTTGCACACATTTCTTCCTCAAACTCGAAGTATTAGCTATATGAAGACGATGCAAGGATTGGACATCAGGAATTCGATCTCAAGCTCACATCGCGCGTGAAGATGTCCATGGTCATTTCCTTGTTTTCGTCAGATAGCCAGAATCTCATCTGATGATGCAGGTCGGTGTTCCCGAAATGTCGTTCAATTTTTGGGCTGCGTAAGTCAGCTCACTACCAGTGGTCATGAAGTTGTTGACGGTACATTGCGTTCTTCCAGGAAATTCCTCGGGAAAGGTTAGTGACGCAGTCAACGTCGTCTTAGGGGATGAAGCTCATTTCTTGTCCTGAAGGTTACAAAGTCGGGCGGGTCGATCAAGCAGAAACAGCGCTCGGAGCAGAGATGCGCATGGCTGCCGACAAGTCTCAAGGAAAGGTCAGCAAAGACAAGAGTAAAGAGAAAATCGTCAGACGGTGAGGGATTGTGTAACATGACTCCGCGCCCATTTTTGACCCGGGTACTTTAGTGAACTCAACAAAGTTTACACGAATGGCACCCTCGTCGATGCGGAGCTTATAACGGATGAACAGGCGGGACACTGCATCTCTGTCTACGAGGAAGAGTCCCAGGAGAACTCAAGTAACAAGTTTGGCATATGCGTCCTGGATTGTTCGACGTCGCAGTTTGATTTGAGTGCCTTTGAGGATGACGTGTGCCGCACCAAGCTGGAGACCTTGATGCGACAATTGCGACCTAAGGAATTGTTGTTCGTTAAGGCAAGTTTCCTGGACCTTTCTATGCTGATATTGACTGATGACATTGCAGGGTAATTTATCAGTGGCGACTACCCGTCTACTCAAAGCCGTTCTTCCAGCCGCGTGCCTATGGACCGGGCTGCGTACCATTGAGGGATTTAGTTATGACGAGACATTGCAGGAGCTCAGGACGATGTACTCCGAGGAGGAGGACGATACTACGATGGCTGACGCTGATGAGGATGAGGAAAACGTTTTGCCTTCCTGTGTGCCGGAGCCTATCAGAACTATGGTTGCGTCGCAGAACGCTATCAAGGCCTTGGGATCTATGATTTGGTTCGCCTTTGCGTGGGCTCCTAGAGTGACTCCCTTTTCATGCGTTATACCCCAGGTATCTCCGACAACTGAACATCGACAAGGATATCTTGAGCATGAGAAACTTCAATGTTTATGATCCTATGAAGAAAGGACAGGGTTTGACATTAGACGGACAAACTTTGGCTCATATCGAGGTACGTGTGGTGTCCGACAGCGGATTTAGATTCTTCTGAAAAACCGTTGTTGTCATCAGGTTCTGCTGAATAACGAAGGGACGGAAGAAGGCTCACTCTTGAAACTGCTCAGTAGATGTGTTACGCCGTTCGGTACGTTTTCTATTTAATGATCCGCCGACAAATACTGAACCTCGATTAAGGCAAACGGCTCTTCCGAATCTGGCTTTGCATGCCGCTACGCCAAATTACTGACATTAATGCAAGGTACTTGCTCCAAAAACTTTCTGAGTGATCTATCTGAAGAGCTGACCCCTTCAAAGGCTTGACGCAGTGCAAGACCTCATTGACCACCAGACATTTGAAGCTGAATTCAGCGAGCTTGCAAAAGGAATGCCAGATCTTGAGCGTATTGTATCACGTATCCATGCAAGGAATTGTAAAATCAAAGACTTCCTGAAGGTCCTGGCTGTAAGATATCCTATCCTTGTTTTCTATGATTCTTCTGTCTGACTCGAATTGATTATGTAGGCCTTCAAGAAGCTCAGCATTGGCTTGAGCCGCCTGGCGGACACGTCAGAGTCCTTCAATTCGAAAACGATTTTCGGATTGCTCCGCAGTGCCCCTGATTTGCTGCCCCACATCAAGAACATCGAGAGTTTGTACGTCAAGCCGTCGTCTGACAAAGGTACTCTTTTTTTCATCTGTCAATCGCTTCGAATCGCTTACTTCACTTGGACAGACGATGAACTCATTCCTAAGGAGGGTAAAGATAGCGCTTACGACGAAGTAATGGGTGAAATTGAAGGTTTGGAGGAAGAATTGGACAATGACCTTAAGAAAATGGAGAAGAAGCTTGGGTATGTTCATCCGACCCTTCATTTATCACTTCACTTCGGTTAACATGGTGATAGCTTCTCACTATCGTACTGGCATAGTGCTCAAGGCAATAAGGTGCGACTTTCCTTTGGTGACTATTTTGATTGTAGTTTATCGATATTTCCTAAGGAAATTTACCTTGTCGAGACATCGGCAGGTCAGAAAGGAATACCAGATGATTGGACTAAGAGCTCTGCCACTAAAGTGTGACATCGTCGGAACTTTCGTATTATCGATATCTTACTGTTTCTTGGTAGGCTAAGTCACGATGGGTGGTCCGATCTCTGCAAACGAAAGTGCGTCAGCTCAAAGAAGCACGTGAAAATCGAAACACCGCCATCAAATCCTTCAAGTTCAGGCTGTTCGCAGAGTTTGACGCAGACCGTTCCGTGTGGCTGCGAATTATCAAGGTCTTCGCCGAGTTGGACTGTTTGTTCAGTCTGGCAAAGTCGTCTGTTGCTATCGGCGAACCTGTGTGTCGACCTGAGTTCGTTGAAGGGGAGTCTGCATGGGTAGATTTTGAGGAATTGAGACATCCGACACTGTCTTTGACGAGTTCGAAGTCCTTTATACCTAATGATGTCAAATTGGGTGGCAACGTAGGCAAAATTGTTCTGTTGACTGGTGAGTTGTTGCGATCAGCTTCATCGGCTAGAAGTTGATCAATGCTCGCAGGCCCTAACATGGCGTAGGAGTTCTTTTCTTATTGCTGACCTATAATTCTGACTTGAGAGCTTCAGAGGAAAATCGACTCTCATGCGAATGACTGCTATTGGTGTTGTCCGTATTTCTCATTCTCGTCGCCTGCAGTCTTTCTAGATGTTTCTTATAGATCATGGCTCAGTTGGGCATGCTTGTACCTGCCTCTCGAGCACGGTGAGTAGCTGAATATACCAATATTCCATTGCCTGATCCGCTCTCCAGGGTATGCCCAGTCGACTCTATAATCACCCGCATGGGCGCTTATGACAACATGTTCTCGAACGCGAGCACTTTCAAGGTGGAACTGGACGAGTGGTATGCTGTTCCGCACTTTTTAAAAGTTCGTCTTTCATGTATGTTAATGTAGCTGCAAAATTCTCCGCGATGCAACACCCAAATCATTCGTTATACTGGATGGTAAAGAAGTTCATATCTTAACTTAAACAATTCTGACATAGTATTCTTTTGTTCTAGAACTTGGTAGAGGAACGTCAACATATGTATGTCACTGTTTCATTTTAGAACATTGATCAGGCCTTATGTTGTCCATCAGGATGGCATGGCCATTGCTGGAGCCGTTCTTCATCAACTCGCGACCCATACCCTGCCCCTTTCCTTCTTTGCTACTCACTATGGCTCACTCACGGATGACTTTGCATACCACCCCAACATTCGGAACATGCACATGTCCACCCTTGTTGACGATGAAAAGCGGGATGTATGCTCGATTTTTTCAAACCGTTTGGCATGGCCTAACGAGATTCACAGCTTGTATTTTTATTCAAACTCATCGAGGGTGCTGCAACTTCTTCCTTCGGTACTCATGTTGCCAGCATTGCAGGTGTCCCTTTATCTGTGGTGGAACGCGCGGATGCCGTGTCCAAGAACTTTGCACAGCAATTCAAAGAACGGATGCAGGTCAAACAGATGAAAAATAGCGGTAGACTCCCCATTGAGGCCCAGGCCGACTTCGCATACTTGTATCAAGTTGCAATGGGTCTGCTTGCACTGCCTGACAACCTTGTCCGAAGGAGAGAGGTGCTCTTTGGACTAAGACAGACAGTTCGGCAATATGTCAAGAAATGACCGGAGATTCGCGTGGAATCCTGCAGACTCACATTATACATGCTTTTCTTGTTGCTTTCCCACATCTCACATTCTATTACCAATATTGTACATTGAACTTATAGTTGTACGATATTCACTTTGTATTCATCACCTCAATATACTTCGGCCTCTATTCCAATGTAAGAGGTGACAAACTTCTCGAACTGAAACCATGCCTAGGTTCCTGATCTGTGATGGTCGACCCGTTAGTTAATGGCTACCATTTGCCGTTGGTTGGGAACATAATGCATGACGCGTTTTACGGCGGGAACGCAAAAAGTATGTAGCTCAAAATTATGTTAGTCACGTTGGTCGTCCAAACATTTCGAACATTCTGCATCACGTTGAAACGTTGACTTCCATGAACCGACCATGCTGGCAATAATATTCCTTCCATGGCTCACGATCTAGCTCTCATTGACCGGATATTCTCTTGTAATACGTTATACTAATCGCAAGCGCAGGCACCTTGCCTTGGAAGAGCTTGGATTCCCGGCTAACGCGAGTACAAGTACACGTTTTGTCGCCTTTTTCCATCCATACTGGTAGGGATCATTGTCCATCTTTGAACTCTACGTGTTCTGATTCTACGCCGGTAGTGGAGGAGAGCGTGTTCTCTGGACCGCGATTGCTGCTCGACAACGAACCGAACCCGATGTTGTGAGCGTTGTATATAGTAGAGATACGGATGTCTCCAAATCAGAAATTATCAAGAAAGTCACGGTGCCAATTATCTCTTGCACATCACGAGCCATTCAATCTGAGCCAGGCCCGCTTTGACATAACTCTAAATACGTCCAGGCTCCATTTTGTTTTTCTTCATTCGCTCTGGCTGGTCGAAGAGAAGACATGGCCCCGGTTCACGATTCTAGGCCAAAGTCTTGGCTCCATGTATTTGGCATGGAAGCAATGTCTAAACTGAGACCAGACCTTTTCATAGGTAACTGACGTAGCATTATCACAGACGCTATGGACTATGCCTTCTCGTTCCACGTGGTAAACGCTTTGCGGTATCCCCGTTGGCGCCTATGTCCACTATCCGACGATTAGCACAGATATGTTGGAGGGAGTAAGATCGCATAAGATATGGCATGCTAATACTGAGACCGTGTCATCGTCAGCCGTTTTGAGCAAGGCAAAACTTCTGTCAGTCCAGTTCGTTTCTTTCTGCTAAACTCAGAGGGAATGCTTATCCATGTCACAGCTACTACCATATCTTCATGCACTACTCTGCGTGCTCTCTCCGCATCGCCCGCTTTATTATGGTGAACTCGTCCTGGACCAAAAATCATGTCGATGCGATACTTGAACACTCTCACTTACTTCGGGATGCTTTCTACGCTTTTCCTCCTCTTTTTATTCCTACGTCCCCCAAACGCGGGCCTTATCCACGCTGAAATCATGTATCACTACTCTGAGGAAGAGTTCGAGAAGGGATGGCGAGAAAGTGGGTGGCGTCGCCATTTATTTGCATAGTAAAGACTGGAATATAGAAGGTCTCTCCGGTCTCCACGAAGAAAGGGGAAGGAACAAAGCTTGTGCCAATTGATCTCTTGCTCTGCCTCAATGGCTGTACAATTTTTCTACGTCTGGTGAAGAAAACTGCTTTCACATGGTTTTGGTCTTCATGTAAAAGGGGGTAAGTTCCCCCACTCGTGTAGTTCATAACCTGAAGAAGTGTTAATGTGGCCCGACAGTTAGACTCGAGACAGTGCTTAGACTTGTCTCTCGTGCTTGATGTATCTCAGTGACATTCTTTGGTACCGGCAAGATGTCTACATGTTTCTGCAATTCTAATCAAAGCTTCATGCGATCAGTGAGTGCACTCACATGCTGACAGGCTTTTAAGACCTCCCCGCGACGTACGGCTCAATGCTACCCACTAACAACGGTTCTCTATCGCCCCACAAGCCGGGAAATCTTAACGCAGTCACTTTGTCACTTGACTCTCATTTAATCCGGAAAATTGTCCAACACGATCAAAACACGATGGTCTTAAAATTTTCTGACAGCTCATGACAGCCCGAGCAGTGGTACAATACTGTTTCGATGTTTCGATAAGTACAAAATCAGACAGAAGACGAACATCCAAGTGTATGTTCTGAACGTGGTCAGACATCAAATCATGACATTCGCGGCAAAGCTAATCAGTGCACCCCTTCACACCCCTTCTATGGGCCATCCGGCAACTCGACTCGAGTTGGCGACAAAAGAGCAAAAGAGTCGCCGACCCACAAACTGTCCGACTGTGCTCTCCCCAAATGGAGACGGCACCACTGGTCGTGAAGGCAAGAGTGCTGCGATTCCCCGCCGACGCACAAACAGCGGGATCGGCGGAATGAGTTCCGGGAACGTCACTACCGCAGACTCGGATTTCACACCAATAAACCCTTTCTACTGAACCCAACGACCTCCATGGCTGTCAAGACTTTGATAGGGCGTCGTCAAGCAAAGCACTCGGCCTCTCAACTCCGAGCTGACCGGTGTCGTTCGGCCCCCAAGCTCACATATTACCTTGACCATCTACAGCGAATGAGAAGGAACAGCCTTCCTTGGGTGGTTCCCAAGAATTTGACTCGTCTGGGCGCGGTTCCGTGAATCTTAAGACGTTGGGCGACCGTATGAATCATTGCCAAAATAGTATACATGTCTGTTCGTTGTTAGTACCAGTGCTATCCTGAAAGTGAGAGATCACATATTTATTACCAGAGGTTCTGCAGTACCCAACTCACCCTGAAAGCTCCCCCCTGCTCACAACTTCCTTTCTGTACTACGAACTGCGGATGCGCTGTCACTGACAGCGATTTGAACTGCATGGAAACCTGCCTAAACTTTAAAGGGCCTGCACAGAAAATGGCTTATGTTCAAGGGAAGTAACAGGCAGGACCTCTGCTCGCTATTTTTCGTTTGACGATCAAGGGTCCCCTCGTCAATAGGTCTAAACGACCATACTTTTGAATTTAAGTGGAAATCAACAACAGCTGGAATGCTTAGATTGAAAACACAAAGAATGACTTACAGCTCCATTCTATCTCATTGACAGCAAGACTGTACTAATCTCCCTAGCTTCGATCCTACTAACAAGACCACCTCCGTCGGGGCCAAATTTATCCTCTTAGGTCAAAGTCCATGTCAAACTCAATGCCATCATCCGAAGCAGGTCAAAAACTAAGCTGCCCATCGTCAACAACTGAGACATATGCCGGACGGACGCGGTCGGGAAGAGTAGAACAAGCCACTATGTAAGAGACCATAACGTTGCAGAAGGTATGTATGTACCGATATTTGACCAGGTGTCATATCTTCGGTACACTGGCCCATCCATTAACAAGACCATGAGCAAGACAGATGTGGTGGCTATATCAGTATCGTGGACAGTGGAGTACGACGTGGACGTTTGAGCCATCAAGGAGACGACAAGACTGATGCGGCTCAGCGCGTCTTCCGGGCCAGTGAACTTCTGGTTCCTCATTTCAAATTACCTACGTATCAGGTCTCTTCTCGTTAGAGAGTCCCAGATTCAGATGTCTCATCGCTTGGCATTTCAACGAAGATCCAAGTGCATTTTTCTTTTACATACTCCACATGCACTTCGTCGCAACTCTCGAACTCAGTCTATCTATATTACAGATCTTTCTGATCTACACCAAATCAATCCTTTTTTCCATAAACAAGCACTCTTGGTTCTAGAGGCGCAAACACTTTGTTAACGCCTCCCCGTGGAGGACCAGTTGCTTTGCCAAAGACCAGTTGAGCCCGTAGAGTCCACGATTCGGGCACGTTCCATGTCTCCTTGACATCCTTGTCAATGCTCGGATTGTAATGTTGGAGATTACACCCAAGACCTTCTGTCGCAAGAGCTGTCCAGGCTACAAATTGAGCCATGCCGTTGGCATGTTCGTACCCTACGCGCGTCGAAAGGCGTTAGATTGAGTTGGCTGAAATCTCGGAGACAGCAACTTACATTCAGGGTACTGCCCTAGAAGACTCTTAACGCGATCCGCAAGCGATTCTGCCGCTGCTGTATCTTCGAAAAAGAGAACCTGGAAGTGAGATAGCCTCAGTTTCAATATCACTACTTACAAAAAGCAGGTTATACCGTTCCGTAGGCCTGCCTCTCGCCCTTGATTTTGGGCTCAAATGTTTCAAAAATCGCTGGTGGCAGGTTCTCTTTGGTTCGCTGCAGGGCGAAATCCCAAAGTTTCTCGTGATCCTCGCCGAAAAGGACTATGGCGCGGCATGATTGAACAGAAAATGGCGACGGTGCGTGTTTAATGGCGTGTTGGACGAGTGAGACAATGCGGTCATCGGATATAGGAGATTCCTTCGCTAGGGAAAGAATAGATCGGCGAACCTTGATCGCCTCTAGGAATGGGACACTATGCGCAGAAGACATACTAAGTACAAAGTGACTTGGCTTTGGGAAGGAGTCGCGGACTTTATATCGATTATCGCTGATTCGGGAGACCGAGGTGATGCGCTAAATTTAGTTTGATCCTTCAAAGACACTTGACGCGGGTAGACTCGGTTGCCTCGAGTACTAAGGCTACCAACTACCAAGCATGACTTCTAGTCATTCAAATTCTTGCGCATGGTTCGACTTCTTTGACAACAAGACAATTTTGAATTATATCTCGACATTTGTATTGTGGTTAGCTTAAGTGCTAGTCAAAAGTTTGCCAGAAGTTGTGAAATGTACCATTCCCAGGTTGGTGGCTGGTGATGGTTGTCAGAGACACGATCGTACTTTTGACACTGACTCGTTAACACCGCAACATTTCAATCAAGGTCAAATGTATGGTCTCACTGGAAGCTCATAGACTGCTTCGAGACCGCGGATGATCGCATCAATCACACTATCGCGCAATATGTGCTCTGAATCGCAATGAACCATGAATTTCCGAAAGGTGCGTGATGAATCTACGAAATGTGGTAGCTACATGCTATCTAGCATAATTGACGATGGGATCTTCAGAATCCAAAATATAACGCGACATATCTCCCTCGCCTATGGTAGCCTTTCGAACACCCCGTTCGCGCATCGGCTCATAGAGACCTGAAGAACAATATAAGAAGTTCACGCGATACTCAGGTGCAGAATACCGTCAGTCATACTAACTCCGGAAGCCTACATAACGCTCGTTCACCGGGAGACCTAGAAGGTTGATGCTTCCTGGTTATGGTAATGATTTTAATTGTCATCATTGGCTGCTTTTTGCCTGAAAAGCAGTTTGACAAGCCCCTGGTGACTCACTACATTCAAGATGCAACTTGTAACATTAGACTATGCGACTGTACTTGCACAGCCCATGAAGTGGCGCTACATGTTCGCAACTCCACTGCGCCACATCGTTTGTCTCAGACATCACGACGGAAGATAGGAGAAACTTCCCTTTTTGTCTGTGACCCACTCTGAGCCCGCGGAGGCAAAACACATAAAGCCAGCCCGGATTTCGCCAACTTCAACAAACACTCCTGACCACCGACTATCACATCACTTACACTCCTATTGAATTGAACATGTCTACTATCGTTCTCGTCGAACAACGCCCACCTTTCATCTCAATGCTCGATTCAAGAGTCCCCACTTACACACACGTCACCCTCGTAGACCCTGACGAAGTCGATGCTGTCAAAAAAGACATGAACGAGCAAGGTAAGGAAACTATCGCTCAGCTGTTCCAAGTGCCATCACTCATGCATTGGCAGAAAAAGATGAACACCATCTCATCTCTTTTTCTGACAAAAACCCCTTTAACAAACTTGGCTCGTCTGTAAAAATGGCTATTTCCCGCAGTAAATCTGTGAAGCCCAAGTTTCCACGACGCTTGACGCCTTCTACGAGACAATTCCCAACACACGTCGTCACCGCCCTACGTAATCTCACACCTCGTCATCATCGTCGGCAGGAAGACGACTCCTCCTATTTCTCACTTGAGAAGAATAGTGCCGGGGATGTACCTATGGCCGACAACACCATGGTTGAAAGTGATATACCAGAGAACGGTACATCAAAACCACTTCTCATTTCCGTTACTCAGACCACAAAGGTCGAAGTAGTCAAGGGAGATACTAAGCAAAGGGAATCCTACATCACCATTGAGTCTTCACACGGGAGAAAGACTTTCCAGCAGGCTGCAGGAAGGGCTTCAATGATTTTCGGAGACATCGTTCAGCGTTCATAGTTATCAACATCTTTGAA
>JAGGAW010008721.1:3367-14819 GCA_017657375.1 Termitomyces sp. T27 | reverse complement strand
TCCGTTTCGGCGCGGGACTCTCAGGCTGCTCAACGGCCGCAACGCCTCGTCTTCGTCCCTGGCTTGCATCCGCCCTTCCTCCGTGTGCTTCAGAGCCGCCATTAACACCGTTCTTCCGCCCCCTCCCACTACCGCCGTCGCCGCCATTACGAGCATTCGACTCCTCGTTGCCCCCTATCATCCGGGCAGCGTCGATAAGCGACGATAAAGGCGTCGATGGGTTGGTCTGGGGCTGAGCCTGCTGCGCAGCTGGCGCGCCTGCGGTACTAGACTGTTGCTGCTGCTGCTGCTGCTGCTGCTGTGATGTATCCGGCGCATCCCCACTCGCATCCCCCCCTCGTGGTTTCTGCGGCGCCTTCCCCTTCCCTCTCGTCGGCACCTCGACCAACACAGGCGCACTATTCAGACGCGACCCTAGCGGCGCAGGACTCCCACTACCGCTCGTATCTGCACCCAAATGCTGGTTGCTTCCTCCCTTCTTCGGAGTCTGTGGTGAACTCCCTGTCCCTGCCTTACCGCTATTACTCGGCCCGGCCTCAACTAGATCCCGACGATAATATGATAGACCTCCCGGGCCACGCTCCGCAATCCTCTCCAACCGTTCCTTCTCGGCCTGCTCCCGCTCAAGCTCACGCGCCATCCTCTCTCGCTCTCGCTCCTGTTTTTGCATCTCGAGCTCCTTTTGCCGGTCACGGACGTACCCGGCCACGATCCCGGCACGCTCGCGACCGATCTTGCGTGCTGCAAGGAGGAGATGCTCACTTCGTGCGTCGGAGGTGAGAGGTACGGGAGGTCCGCTGCGTTTACTTTTCTTGGATACAGGGCCGGGGCGCCCGGGGGTGTGAGGTTCGGGTCCTGAGGTACCTGTGTTGGTATCGGGTGGTTGGGGAGAAGATCGACGGATGGTGCGGACTGTTTGGGGTAGTTGTGGAGCGGGTGTTGACACTTGAAATTCGAGTGTGGTGGGAGGGGCCGTCAGAGGTCCACCTACCGGTGTTGTTGCAGGTTTGCGATAGTGATCACCAGTAAAGGCTGGTTGGGTGGTGGGAGGAAGGATGGGCTGTGCTTGAAATTGGAAGAAGGAACTAGAAGTGGCTGTCTTCTCGATGCCTTCCATAGGATGGGGCTCTACTTGCTCTTGCGATTCCTGTTCATCTGGAATATTGGCAGAAAAAACAGGGACACGGGGTTCCTTCTTCTTTTTCCTCTTTGGTTTGCCTTTATCTGTGGCAGCCTGGATACTGGGATACGGAACTCCTGACGGAACAGATGTATGGTGAGAGATCGCTGTCGCTGTAGTCACGGGTTGCATCAGTAGTATGGGTCGAAGCTTGGTGATCTCAGCCTCGAGATGTTGTAGACGAGACAACGTGTCGTTGAGCTGTCAAGACGTGATCAGTATGGACAAGTCATCATGTAGGATGAAAATAAACCTTTTCCCGCAAAGTTTTATTCTCAGACTCATATGCTGCACAATGCCGGTCGATATCCTGTCAATTGCCATCAGAGATATAGCCTTGCAGTTTCAAGTAAAGGAATCACCTCTTTAGTTGGACCAGACATTGACTTATTCCGTTGAGCGATAAGCGCCTCTGCTATGCGATCCCATCCGTCCCGTTGTGACGCCCAGCGCCCGCGTTCCTCTTCCGTCTGGCGAATCAAGAAGTCGCGTTGAGCTGTGAGACGAGATATCACTTCAGCCTGGCGTATAAGCTGGCCAGGATCAATCAACGTCGACTCTGTCAGTCGCCGTACCTGAATCAAAAGTTGAACATCCAGCTGGTACAAGTCTTCATGACTCCATACCATGTTGAACAGCTCCGTCTCTCTTTCCGTTAGATTAGCCAGTCCCTGAGACGAGGTTTTGAGTTCAACGACCCGGTGGCGCATCTGAGCAATATCGGCCTCTGTGAGCATCTCAGGAGTAACACTACGCGGTCTGGTCTGAACAGAGTCCAGATGGAGGGGCGTCGGCGACGGAGACATGTTGTTCAGAATATCATGCAGCTGTAGATCTGGAAGTGTGGCGTCGCGCGCCGCCATAGTTCAATGGGCGGATGCAAGGCGCCGCCTTTGTCTTTTTTGCGAAACCTTGCAGACCAGAAATCGTGTCAGGCCAAACATTCCTAAACACCCTCAACCCGCGACGGATCACGTGCACCCAATTCTTGCCTAATGCGTCAAGATCACAAGGTGCTCTCGATTGAAGATTAATATCTATGGTACATCTCGTTTACAACTTCGTTTTAAGCTCGCCTTGTCTCTTCTGCCATATCTCTCGCGCCATATTTCGCAGAGACGTTTTCACAATCTTTCCAGACGCGTTTTTTTCTGCAGATCACGTCAAGTTATAATCAAGGTATCACAAACGAGGTGCGCCTACCAAGGAATTCATCCTGGACAATCACCATTACTGGTACCGCAAATCTGGGAAGACTGTAAAAGTCTGCGTCAGTATTCTCGACGAGGGCGGGACGTAATAGCCTACGTTTTTGCTGCAATGGCTATCAGCGAAGCTTCCGTCACACGACCCCTGAACGCCGGTTTCACAGCCACGACTGCGGCTACGACCTCTCCCAGCCTCTCATGGGGGACCGCAACCGCAGCTGCCTCTATTATACGATCATCCGCATACAGCGCATTCTCTACAGTCGTAGAATCCTTCAAATCTTATCAATACCTCCGCCCGCGCCTAACGATCGGGTGACTTACGATGTTTTCACCTCCACGGATAATGATGTCTTTAACTTCATCGGCCCCACACCCCGTAAGCTTTGAAGAAACGATACATCTTTAAGAAAACACTCACTTCTATCTTTGACATAAAGGTAACCTTCTTCGTCCAGATAGCCAAGATCTCCTGACTTCAGCCACCCATCTTTCGTGACCGCCTAGAATGAAATCAAAAAGGAACCTCGGCCTTCCACGACATACACTCACCTTCTGTGTCGCCACTATTTTAAGCCTATGTGAGTAAGCTGGCTCCAGAAACCCTGAAAATACTCACCCGGATCACGCCAGTATCCTTTCATCACATTGGCGCCCCTAATCCAAACTTCTCCCAATTCACCCACGGGCATAACGGTATTTCCTTTCACGATCATAAGTTCATTGACTGGCGTCGGCAGACCACTGTGTCCAGACACTACTATTGAATCCAGGCGCACTTCAGGATTATGCGAGACTTACGTGGATCTAGGGCGAGTGATGCAATCTTCCCCGTCTGGATGGGTCATGGGCTCTTTTAGAACATGGACACTTCAAACATTGAGATACCTACTGATCCCTACAGCGAGACTGTTTGTTTCTGTCAATCCATACCCTTGGCCCCTATAAATCAAGCCATTCGTCGTCAGATAAGTCTATGTGGAGATCAGCAGTTATAAAACGTACAGTACTGCCGTCGGAAACAATTTCGTCGCTTTTTCCGCAAGAATTTCGGGGGCAGAGGCGCCTCCGTAAGACAATCCTTCAAGTGGGAACCCAGAGCCGGCTAGAGATGTTTCGACAAGATCCATAACCATGGAGGGGACGCTTGATTTGGCAAAGGGTAAGCATTGACTCCCAATCTTGTCTCACATTGACCTACCCGCCTGCTATGGTGCAATTTTCTTCCTTGATCAATCTGATAGAAACAGGTCAGTCACAATTGCTGCACCAGCTGTATGGGAAATAGACATTACTTAACACCATCCTCTGGTATCCACCTACGCATCAGGACGGTCTTCATCCCTGCAAAAGTAGCCAGCATCTGTAGCACCGCCCGACATATCAATTATGGATGTAGCGATTATCCAGGTCGGACGTACCAATCGGCTCGTCGAACCTGTTGCATGGAAGAAGGGTACAGATAACAAAGATCCCTTCTGGGGGCCCGTGGGTTTGACCGGTATTATGTTTTCTCCCTTCCGTAAGATAGATCTAAAGCCAGGAATTAAGCACTGCAGGCGGATCGAGTCAATTACAGGTGTCAGGGCATGATCGGGTACTTTGGCGTACATTCAAGACATTCGTCAAGTACTGCCTCTGTGTGCTCAACACGCCTTTTGGCATCCCAGTCGTTCCTACCTAGGCTTAGCGAAGGTCATGACAAACACTTTTATATAACTCACCAGAAGTGAACAGAATCGTCGCGTTATCTTCAGGCAGAATCTCCTCCTCTCCCTTGCCCGTTTCAATCCCCTTCGCATCTCCTTTATACGCAGCAAGTACGGCGTCCCAACTCTCCATACCGTTCCACTTGCCCTTACCCTCATGCGAGTTAAACACGAGAATCCCGTTGCTCATGGCTTGATTCTTGAGTTCCTCCACAGAACCCTCGAGACGGTCCGCGCGTTCGGGATCCAGAATGATGAGTTTACATTCTGTATGAACCAGACAGAACATGAGTGGTTCCTGAGGTAGCCAGCTTCATAGCCAGGAACGAAATTGTAAGTGTGATGCCATTTGCACCATGGTGACCTCCACACTTACGCATTGACAAGAACGGAAACGGCGCCGATGAGGTCTTGTATGTCAATCGTTCAGTCAGAATCATAAGGTCAGTCTCCTGAGGACTCACGGCACGCCCAAAAGGCGACTACATAATCCGGATAATTTCTTGAACATATCCCAACTCGATCACCTATGCACGCCGTCATTCGGGCTTATCCAAAACACAACAAAAGAAAAAACATACCTTTCCTCACACCATATACATCTCTAAAAACTCCTGCAGCTCTCACAGACTGTTCAAACGCTTGTTTATACGAAATCCGTTGATTTTCCAGGACCACATAAGTCAAGTGCGCGTGTTCCGCCGCGGCCCAGAGCCAGAACGTCCGTAATGACGGCCAGAGGCGCTTGTACACACGCTGTAGACGTCCGTCGATGTATCGAGTCTCGACCTCATGTAGACTTCCAGGAGCAGTGATGATTGCATCAGCTGTGTCAAGGTTCAGTCTTGACCGTTGTTGGACTGTTGATGACCAAGAGAGGGCTCACCTTCGGCAAGCGTGCGTTGTGCGTACCATGGCTTCTTCTGAGTCGTGTTCGTCATGCTTAATTTGTAGGTTTTGACTGTGAATGAATTTGACAAAAATTGTTGGTGTCAGATAAGTATCAACCTAGAGTGGCACTTATGGGAAAGCGTCGGTCGTTACGGCTACAGAAAAACCTGCAGACCCACAGCAGGGTCACTTAGACAATCAGTTCACAGGCCGCTTCATGTCAAGATAAGTACATCCCATGACTTACTCTGTGGGAATGGTGATCCGTTGTGGACCTTATGACCATCACGAATTAGTTTTCGAGAATGGTCTAGACTTCCATATGACAAGACCGGAAAACATATCACTGCAAGATGACAGCCTCAACTTCGTGACGTGGAGAACTTGTGAAGAGTTATAATCCCCGCCGGGCGCCAAAACCGAGTTACTGTCAGGGCCGCAAAGCTTATGTCATCGAACTTTCAAGGAACTCCTGGACTTTGCCTTCTCCGAAAAGATTCAGATTTGGCCAAAAAATATCCAGTCGTCCTCTTGTATGGCATGTTCCGGACTCCGAATCGGCCAGTCACGAGGTACCAGCGAAGTTCTTTGGATGCACGGTGGTGACGATACCCTTCCATAAATACGACGAATAAGTAGATTCTTCCAAATACATTCAATTCTATTATGTCGCAGAGCCTCTACTACCATGAAGGATGATTTAAAGTGGCTAACGAAAAGACTTTGTTGAATCCGCCGTCGACTGGGACACAGTAGTCGACTTGGACCTCTGGAACTTTTGCGCCTCTGATTCCAACGAATCCATATCAGAGCTGTCTCGAAAAGGAATGTATTACAGAGTGTCATCGCGGAGACACGCCGCTAGATCCCCCCTGAAACGGTCAGTACGCGCCAACGTGGTTGCCAATTTCTTTTTCCCATCCTCTCTGGGTCTAATATAACAGACCGCTGTAATCTTCAATTGAGCCGGAGCCATGAATATGTGACCGTTGCGAGCTCACGCTGATAAAGTGTGTTCACAAACGTACCGACCTTGTTCTTTGTGGAGGTGGGTCCCCACAGATCCGGGGGGAACCGAGCTCGAGGGTCCACGGCACCGCTTTTAATATAGAATTATGGCATAACCTGTCGCTTGCCGCCGCGGCGCCTCAGTGTTCTGCCGGGTGTGTGAACTTCAAACAGCATCTGCCAATTGTCATGGTCAAGCGTATTTTGATGAGTCTCATGTACCCTCAGAAGGCTGTCGACTTTCTCCCGTTCATTTAGGACTAGGATTAGCCGATCCCTAGATAACTTGTCCTCGTGTACCCTGCGCGAACTCCTTGACTATGATCTGCCATTCCACATCTCGCGATGTCGCAGCCAACAAACGCCCCAGTCGCTGTCTCTGACGAGATGCGAATGGGTTTCATTCAAACTACCAATTATCAGAGGTTCCCGACAAGCAACGGAACGAGGTAAGCCAATTTCGGAGACTTCAAATGGTTCAACTAACAAGGGAAAAAGTCATCTCCCAGTACCTCTAGAGTGGGAGCAACACGAACACCCCAATGGGGACATCTACTACTATCATCGAGGACTACGACTGATCACTCCCGACGACATTCGAGATCCTCAAAAGTTACAACATGTCCTTGAAGCTCGCGAGGACCATTTACAATGCTTGAACAGCAGTGTGGCACAACTACCCGATGATTGGGAATTAGTGCTGTCCGACGTCACCGAGGAGGTGGCAGTCATTGGTATGTTCTCCAGAAGTTGTGGGCTTGAATATGAATGGACGGAAGAACGAGGTTGGTCTTTCTCTGTGTCACTCAGCCCACCCTTTTATAACCTTCGTCTCTGTCCTCGAAGGCTTGCAAGTCAAACCGTCTCCTGAATATTTCTGGTCGCACGTCGCCGAATATCCCTCACACCACGCGGAGCTCCCACCGAATACTGAAGCCGCTTTCACGGAGGCATTAAGGAGCGGTACGCACGGCTCTTCCCTATCATCGTGGAAATGGCGCTCACGGCAGTACGTTACAGCCAGGATCGCATTGACAGAGGGTGCGATCTTTCCCTTCTCAGAGTCGCAGATCAATCAGATAATAGCACGATATGAGAACTTGAAAGGTATGGTATCAGTGTGTGTCATGTCCTCACATACTCTGACGTCTGATCGCCGTTCTTTTGACATTAGCCCTACAAAGCCAAGGCAAAAGGGTGGTTCCTTCATTGGGATGGCTTATGGGTGCCGTAATGCCACTTGATGCGGTTGGAAGAACACGAAGTGACGAGGAACTCGACCACTTGATGCAGAGGATGAGGTTCTGAAGATCTCTGCAGACATGGAGCGCTGTTGAATTTTTTTCCCTGTATTTTTTATGTGAATGTACTACAACTAGGATGGACGGAAGCAAACACGGAAGCAAACGGCCCGGGACCAAAAACAAACGACCCAAATCGGATTGCCAATAGCACGGTGGTGCCACACATGACCAAATCTGATAAAAAAGCCGTCAGGGGCGCATCCTGAGATTGGGATCGGGACAGTCTGATGGATGTTCTCCGTAAGTACATATGTTGGAAGATGTTGTTCCACCCAAAGTGATTTTCTGATAAGATCTGAAAATCGGGCAGGTAGTAATTAGGAGGGGGCCACAATGCTAGTGGCGCGCTATTCGTTCAATGGAATTGGTATCACGACTTCCCGACAAACGTTGCAAGGTATCCTATCAATTCCAGAATCATGTCCTTAAGTTAGACGTTGAAAGACAATGATACAATTTCCAGGGAGATTGGAGAACAACACCTTTTTTTTTGATTCGACGGAATTTCGGGAATCGAGAGTTATCCGGCTCATTTAGATTCAGTGCTTCAACATGGTACAAGAGTCCAACGCAGTGTCACTGGAAAACTAACGGGTGCTCCTGGACTACGGCGATGTTCACCCTCTTCCCAGGTATTTCTAAGGGCATCTAAGGATCTATATTTTATTCACATACGGCATGCCTAAGTAAAGTCAGGATTCAGGGATCACTATCTTTGGTTTTGAGGCTCGTCGCAAAAAGAGTACAATCAACAAGCATAAGTCCGTACAACGATAATACACTCTAAGCAGCACCACCGCCCGCACCACGCCACCATCGAACCGTTCCATCCTCACCAGCACTAACAAACGCACCAACAGATCCAGGACCAGACAACTTCGGTCTCCACGAAACGGACCAGACTTCACCGGTGTCCTGTATCGTAGACACCGCAGCACGCGCGCCGATGTCCCAGACTTTGATACTTTTATCGGCAGAGCTATGGTCGGAGAATTGAGCGGAGCAGCACGAGGAAGGGAAGGTGAGTCCACGTACCCTGATAGACCCAGCCGTCCATCGGGGGATATGTCGGCGTTAAGAACCCAGGAGGAGTGACCAGTGAAAGAAGCGACTGTTCCGCCTGGAGATGAGCGCACGTCATGAAGAACGAGGCGTTTGTCGTCTGAGGCGCTTAGCAGGAGCTGGAGAGGCGACCATTAGATGCAGAAGGTGCGGTGAGGAAACGAAGGACGTACACTTGAATCGGGCGACCAGGCGAGAGAGCGGACGTGCATGGCGTGAGAGGTGTATGTTGTAGCCAATGAGGATGATTCCAGGTCAAAAATATAAATCTGTCCCGTTTCGGACGACATGGCGATTCTCTTGCCGTCGGGGCTCTGTTTGATGGTTATTCATTCAGAATGGGGCGTATGCAGTGGAAGAGGAGGCGTACGTGTGAGCAATACATCCCGAATTTATGTCTTCCAGATGATAGTGTGGTCAGCCGTTCACCAAAGTTTGATACCTGCGCCGAACGGATAAAGACATTACCAGAGCCGCCGGACGATGCGTATGTCTCGCCCTTTGGGTTCAGCGATACAGACCATGCTATAGAAGCAGCTGATCAGACGCATGAAAGGTAGGTAACAAAAGACCGAAACGAACAAGGCTCTGCATCATCGCTCGACCGAACATAGCTCTCAAACTTTGCCGTAACATCCCCCGTCGTCAGATCCCAAAGCGACGTCAGCCCCTCAACGCTATTGTATATCGCGCACCTCGCATCGGGCGCGACGGACAACGACACGAGTCCGAGCGTGTGTGGAGGGGGAAACGGCGCGTTAGCAGGGTGGCGTTGGCCCGAGGCTGCTGACCACTGCTTGATAGATCCGTCGGCTGAGATCGAGAGTGTTGTGTCAGCCGACGTCCATGATACACCCCAGACGGAGTCGGTGTGCGCTGCGACAGTCAGTGAGCTGACATCGAGCAGATGAGGGGATAAGAGAAACGGCTACGTTCTGAGCAGTCGTGCGCGTGTAGGAAAGCAAGGCTCTATTTCTTTCGAGTTAACCTGATGTCATATCCCATGCAATTTGCGTGTATTCTCACCATTTTTGACGATGTTCAACGCGTCGTGGTCGTTACGCGAGATGATGAGGAAAGGGCGGAGTTGTCCGATCGGAGTTTTAACTGAGCGTAGGATAACTGCGCTGCCCAAACCTTATTTTTTCCTCACATCAACGAAAGCGGACGAAGACATCGAAATCCTACCGAACTCATTACAACTCTAAAAGTGCGTATTTTGCCCTAAGGCAGCCTCTGAGATGCTCATAGGCTCTTCACAGGATGTCCGACGCTGGAGATGACATTCCTGTTGACGCCCCCGCCCCTGAGGTCGAGGTTGCCGCTGAGGCTCCCAAAGGAAAGCTTTCTGTTGAGGACGCTCTTCAGGTACGTCCAAAGACCCCTTATATTGCTCCCAGCCTACTCACAACCCCTACAGCAAGTTCTGAAAAACGCTCTCGTTCACGACGGTCTTGCCCGCGGTCTCCGTGAGTGCGCTAAGGCCCTGGACAAGCGCCAGGCCCACCTCTGCGTTCTCGTCGAGACCTGCACTGAGGCCGAGTACATCAAGCTCATCGAGGCTCTCTGCGCCGAGCACAATATCAACCTCATCAAGGTTGGTGACGCCAAGGTCCTCGGTACCTGGGCCGGTCTCTGTAAGATTGACCGTGAGGGTAACCCGAGAAAGATCGTTGGATGCACTTGTGTCGTTGTCAAGGACTACGGTGTTGAGTCCGAAGGCCTCCACGTCCTCCTTGACTACTTCAAGAACCGCTAAATGGTGAGTCTGCTGTCTTGATTTTTGGGCGCCTTGGGGCTACACAAGATGACAAACAGACTCCCTCAACTGAGGATTCGTCCGTTGAGGATTCAGTCTATCCGGAATCATTATATACTTGTCTGATACTTCCTTTCGTGCCAGTCATCTTCTTTGTCAGACACCTGACTGATTACTTTTTCCATTTTCCACTGCAGATTAGTTGTCGTTATCGCACTCCTATGACGTTCTTACAAAAACAGAGCTTGTAAAACGACAATTTGTTTGACTCATGAGTCCAGATGAAAGTTCACAAGCCTGGTGCTACTGATTCTTAAGACCTATGATGTTTGTTTTATAAGTGATGAAATTCCTTCAAATGGCCCGAGCGTTGTTCTGTGTCTGGGGATGTGAAGGCCTCGTGGTATCTTTGGTATGACTTCTCAGATCTCAGTTCAACACCCGCTTGAGTGAACCTACCATCCTTTCATATTCACTCAAGGACTTTGTGAAGTTTGAGCAGTTGATCTGAGTTTATATATAGGTATTATCGTGGCAACTGGCTTCAACAGCGACCAATAATGATGAATTGCAGGGTGGTCTGTGAGTGCTGATGCTGTTGTCCTTGAATTTATCTGAGTCTAACCATCTAGATAGCAGTATTCACCGTCATCGATCGAATACTTGCCGACTTAAGACAGGCTGAACTGAGTGGTCTTGCAAGCGCAATCACTGCCTCTAGCCTCGCAATGGCCAATCACAGTCTCACCTCTGCCCACCAGGCGCAGTTCGCAGCAGCAGCAGTGGGGGCGGCACAGTCACCTCAATCTGGACCCTCTCGTAAGTTATCCACTGTGACAAGGCGCAGTCAAGTCTATTTACATCAGCCACCATGGCCTCAACAATGATGATGTTGACCTCTGAATCTCAAAATCAACCTCAAAACTAACCTCAAGAACAGCCCAAAATCACTCCTGTTGTGGTAGCATGTTACTCATAGCTGCCCAATATTTCTAAGTCTCATCCTTATTACTTCCCTTATGACCATTGCTAAATCCTTCATTCTCTACTTGTCAGCCTTTCACTATGTTTTTCTTTGCCTGTGCCATTATTTCTCTTCAATCCAAATCTAAACCACTTGTACTGCTAACCTTCCTCATATCCACCCACAGGAGCAATCCTCTAGTCAAACCTCAATGGTACATGCTTAGTGAAGGTGACACTGGTTAAGGGTTGGGTTTTTGCCTGACTGCTACAATATGACCAATTACACTCTGCTCTGATTCCCTCTGTTTCTTTGAGTCCAATACCCAGCATGCAACAGCACCATTTATGGCACTGAACATGCCTTA
>JAGGAW010008720.1:0-17411 GCA_017657375.1 Termitomyces sp. T27 | reverse complement strand
CAGACATCTCTCTACGTAGATACAAGGACAGGCACAGCACATGTCAGCGTCAGGGGCCCAAGGTACGATGTCAAAATATGGCGTAGCTTACTCCACGACAGTCGCGCTCCGAGTCTTCGACGTTCGACGGCGTCGGCGCCACAACACCTATTCGCCCGGAACCTTGAAGTTCCCGCAAGTTTCCGCAACGCGCAGCCCGCATTCTGTCATTCACATTGTCATCCATGCTGCCGTGATGCCGTGTGTAGAGTAGCCGTTCTGCAGTGATCAAACGAGCATAAGTACTCAAACGTCTCGATGAGAAGTAACCATGCCGGCGGTCCGTAGCCGCTGACTCATGCGTCGCTGTGACTTTCGCTCTGTCATTTGTCATGTGTATGCTGCCGTACGGTTAAATTTTTTGTTTATTCTATGATCAATATGCATATCGTCTCCATACGACCCTGCCGGCGGTCCATGCGCCCGCCGAACCTATAGCACTAGAGAAGTGGCGGCATCATGATCGCCTGTGCCGGCGATCGTGACATTCAAAATTCAACGTACATACTTGTGTACGCAAAAGACGAAAGTACCGACTCGGGATGGGCGTGCCGTCATCGTGATGAGGCTGGGATACGGGCATCATGGGGACGCGATGGTCACATGTGGAATAGTGTGCTTCGATCTCGAGAGGGAAGTTATAGGTAACGTTACTGTACGTGCGCTAGCGCGTGCTTGTCGATTCAGAACCAGCAAGAATTGTCAAGGGTTGAGCGATATTGGCCGCCACATAGGCAAAGTCGATGCACGCCGTCCGAGCTACTAGGTAGATGCCGTAGTACGGATAAATGAATGTGTACGGTGCACATCGTGGAATGATAGACGTGACGTAATGGTTGGGGACTTCGTGTGCGGATGCGATAGTTCTGTACATGTACAGATCACAATTTGTGTGGATGGATCTTCATGGCAAGGTCAGGTGTTCACGTCGGACATGCTACATGTACAATCGTTCACACACACACACACACACTAAGACGCGCATCCCCGCCTTGTCATCTAAGGATCATTCCCCAGTGTTGGTGGAAACCGACAGCCTGATTGTGCGTGACTCGCCACGCAGTCTGATTCACGGCATGACCATCATCAGTAGACACGTGAACCCCAGTGGGTGTATGTAGGCGGCGGACGCATCAAAATGACCACACCGTCGGTATCACGAAGACTTTCCGCCCTCGCCTCGTGCGTTCAACCGGATAGATCACGAGCACATGAGCGGGCGTGACGCGGCTCCATAGGGGCTCCATATCAGAATTATCGTGATAGCCTCGATTTAAGGTTTGGAATGTTTAAGTTTTGGAATGAAAGCTTCCTTGGAATACATACGGAGAAGACGTACGGCTACGAAGAAAAAAGTTCGGGTGAGGCGGGGGGCTAAGATTAGTTGCCGCATTGCCGCATTTCACATGGCTCTGGATGAAGATGAGAATTTGATTCCCGAACAGGAAATGAGAGATGCAGGAAGTGGAGTGGGCGAGGTCGCATGAAATGTTATCGCATTCGTCCACGACAAATGGAGAAGAAACAGTGTGGTCGCGTAAACTTGAAGGTAGCGAAAGAAAGGCGAATTTCAAGGTCTTCGCGAAGAAACGCGATCCAAGGCGCTTAGATGGGCTTCTACCGCGTTCGTTGAACATGCAAGATGCGAGGATTCACGCTATGTCGTAAATACCATTCACTCGGGCAAGAATCAGGGCTGCAGAAATGTTGTGAAAGCAGGATAAGGCGGATCTCGAGGATTTACTGTATGTAGAACGCAGATGATGGGTAGATGAGGCGACTAAACGTTACGGCAGGTCCACCGGCAAATTGGTCCATGGACAGAAGTATGTACTGACATTTACGCATCATTTCCAACCACGAGAAGCTTGTACTTACGGAATGATACGACCCATTTGGGTACCATCAACTTGCATAGGGGTATAGGAGGATAGAAGAGCTTTGTCAATATCTGTCAGGAATGATATGCAATTACGAATGGTTGTAGTGCGAGACTTTTGGGTGTCTCGCCCTGGAGGCTATTTGGTGAAACTAGAGGCAAGACCTATTGATTGACACGGCGATAGTCAAGGATGGGCAAGCTCATAGAGCCGACAAGATGTAATCTTATCATGAGGATCTGTTGTTGTGTAAAGAGGGGCTCATCCAGGTCACTCGCATGGGAAAAAAAGGATCGTCAAAGTAGCTTCGGCCGAAAGAAAATTAAGAGTAGCATTCAGCACGTTCGAGACAGCAAGTACATACATACAACATTCACCTTAATTATTGTCTAGTTCGAGCTCCTCATGCGACCGAAAACAACGGATCGTGTCTCCTCATTGGGAATACATTTTTTGAGCTGATCATAGTCGTACCAGACCAAAGCCTCGTTCGAAGTAGCAACGACAGCTTGCTGCGAAACAGAGTAAGCGGATGCTGTGACATTGAACACAGCAGGGTCATGGCTGATGTTTGCATCCGAGGAGGGGTCTTTAGGGCGATAACCGATGAGGAGCTGGAAACATCGAAACTGTGAATACCACTATGGTGTGCATCGATGAAAGGCCATACGGTGTCTGGGAATGTCACTGGTCGACGGAATCGGACCTCTATCGACTTAAGAATGAGCGAGACGCCCTGGCCTCTGATCATCGCCTCTGCTTTTGCCTGTCCTCCAAGCTCGTGTCCAATAGACAATACCCATTTCATCCGGCTCTATACAAATATGTCAGTGGTGCGATGCATTAACATAATCTAAAACTAAAAACTGACAGATTCGAAGAAACGCACTAATGATCATGTGAGGCGTGTCATAAGCATGGAGTGCTGAAAGAAGCGCGTCGTACTGTACCGGACATTGTTGACGTGCCTACGAGGGAGGTGAGCAGAGAATGGGTAAGTATATCGAACAAAATGGCCCACTGGAATGCGTCCTGGTCCCCCCAAACGATCCGTTGCTCCCAAAAGGATGCCGGATCACAACCTGCCTCTGTTAGTCTTCGTGCGGCTGCCTGTAACAGATCCTCTGTCTCAGACGGCGGGTCTGGGGATGAGGGTCCTTGAGTTCCCGGAGGAATATGAAATGGTGACGAAGGATCTCTAAATGCAGCTTGGAGTGCCTTTCACACGAATCAGAATGGGAATTACTTGCGAGAAGATAGAAGGGCTGACACTGATTGTATTGCGCCGCGTCTGGAGAACATTCAATGCTGACATGAGGGTCTTCTGATGACACCGAAGCAGCTGCATGGCTTAAAGCTAGACGACCAAGAGTAAGCAAGATTGAGGATAACGGTGCTTGCCACCCTTTTGGCTCGGCCCAACCGAAGCTCGGCCAGGATCGGCAGTAAGAATGTTCGTGCACAACAGCGCCAAATCAAGACATTGAAAAACTTGAAAGTCCATCGACGTCCATCATCCAGAGCTCGAGGCCAAATATTCTCCGATGAACTTTGAGATATCGATACTTGACCAAGTTCGCACCGCCCCTGATCTTTCGGTACCACCCATCGTCTCGACGTTCTTGCTTTCCAGTGACAACCAGATAATCAGGTCGTCTGTTTTTTCCAAGTTCTTTTGAAGAATACTAGATGAGCTAGGTTGCTTTCTCCCGAAACTTCTGTGGGTACCCGAATTCATGTTGTCCCGGGACCTGTAGTTACGGGTTCTAATGTCCTGCTTCATACCTCCCTTCCTATCACCATCATTTCAGCTCAATAAATACGAGATCTGCTGTACCACCGGAGAATACTGTTTTGACCTTTTCTTGACTGCCACTACCACTCTCTCGCGCCAGGAGGACATAGATAACGAAGGTTTTCTGTCGTTCGGTTTTCGGAACGGAAAACGCGGTCACATGATCTCGCCACCTCAAAACCCAGGTCGAACGCGTCCTTCGCTCCTGGAACCCCCTTCGATTAGCTGTCGAGCACAGAAAGCCATGTAAGCATGGTTGGCTTTTCAACTGATGGGGGTACGCTATAAGCTCCTCAGTCTATGCATCCCAGTTAACGACAAAGAGTGAGTACTATGTTTTGGAAAGTCATCGCGTTGGCTGACCGAAAATCAAAAGACCCGATCGATCGCCACCAGCCAAAGCAAAGCAAATATCCAGAATCCTATAAGAACCCCCTCGCGCTAGAGACGATCCCCCATTGCTTTCTTTCTTCTTGCCTTCATCTGATCCTGGTGATCATCTTCAACCATCTTTTTCAACTTCGAAGCTATTTGCGTTTTCTTTACCCACACACTACCACACACGGACTTCGTCCATAACCTACGCTCCGCGCATATATTACCCCTTAATTATCACTGTTGATCATGGTTGCCCTTTCTCCCCGCTTTGCTGTCCTCGCTGCCTTCGTCTCTCTCGCCTCCATTTCTACCTCGCCTCTTCACGTCGGTGCCGCTGTTATCCCTCGGGCCGAGGAGAATGCCAACATGGCGGTTCGTCCTGTCTGTTCATGATTGTCCGCACACTGATCGGTTCACCAGCGTTTCTTTGAGTCCACTCGCCTTCACCAAGCCGTGAAGCGCCATAATAATGAGTATTGTGATTACAATGACCTAGCTTGCCTTTGGTTGGCTGGATGGGGAATCGACCTCTTGAAGCCAGCCCAGCATCCCAGGGGCATCGTAGGGCGAGCGGAGGCGCAGCAAGAAGACGGAAAGATTGCCATATTCGTACGTCTACATGAATCAGTCATTGTCACTTCTTAATCTGTATAATCTTGTAGAATGCTGGAGGCATAGCACTAGGTTATTTGAAGGTGGACGAGAGCGAACAGGATCCACAGTCGAACTCTTACACAGTGAAGGACTCGCAAGAGAACCCTACTATCTTCACGCGTGTGGAAGAATCATCCGCTTCTGTGTCTGACGTTCCATCATCCTCTCCTGTGTCTGACGGCGCTATCATGTCTGACCCTTCTCACGACGCGCTACACGTTATCTCTCTCCTAGTTCCTAGGCCTGGCCATTCTGAAACTGCTGAGAAGTGGTGTATGGGTTACAGTACATCAGAGAACGGTGCTTTCTCTGTCTCTCCTTGCGGCCCGTCTGGAAAGAACGGAGTATCACAATCGTTCGGTTACAACGAGACGTCTCACCATGTCTCGCCGCTTGTCTACGCATCGCAGGGCTCGCCAGATCATACACAGAGCGTTCTCAGCAGAGCGGATGGTGGTCAGGACACGGCCAGCAAAGGTCAGGCACAAGGGATATATCTCAGGTTTATCGCCGAACCTGTGAACGCCGAGGATGTGGATGAGACTCCGAATGGCGGCTCTTCTACCAGCGGTTCTCCTGCCACCAGCGTCACTCCTGCCAACGGCTCTCCTACCGCGACCATGACAAAAACAGTGACCGTGATGGCGGCGGACACCAGTGCCACACCAAGCGCGAACGCGTCATCCAGTGCTTCTATGAGTTCGACTTCAACTGCCAATGGAACGACACCCACTTCTGGAGCTGCTGGTGTTCTCGACGTCGAAGTTGTGCAACCCTCGAGTGCACCGTCGGCCATGGCAAGCGCTAGTGCCTCTTCTGCATCTGCCGCATCCACGACCACGATGAGCCCGCAAGACATCGCTGCAAGCATCGCTAATTCTTCTGCTGCTCCCTCGTCGACCGCTAGTGGCGCTTCTGCCGTTCCGTCGCCCCCTTCGACCGGCGCAGGTTCGTCGACGAGCGCGAGAGCAGTGAGGAGGGGACCGTACAAGTGGCTCTGAGTCTTTAGACGCAGTTAGATTGTGTAGCTAGGTAGCAAGCAAATGGACTATCAATTTCGCATTGACTCTTTTGGAAATGATTTCAAAAATGATCTTTCAATTCTTTTCAATTCGCGATTACATTATTACGTAACCCACGATCACCACCTCGGAACTCTCAACCTGGTAATCAGCAATTTTCTAGGCAAGCCACCCCATCCATCTTGCTGGTGCGGCTATGAAACCCTCTTTTGCAGAGCGTGTGCTGAGCATCCAATCTCATGTCGTCTACGGTTATGTAGGGGGCAAGGCGGCTGTTTTTCCGCTTCAATGCCTTGGCTATGATGTAGATGTAAGTCACAAGTAGTTTTATATCGTGTCCCACGCTAAAGTGGTTTTCAAGGTCGTAAACACAGTCCATTTCTCCAATCATTCAGGTGAGCTTCACTAGAACCACTTGATGATGACCAATATGAAGCCTCCATTTCTCGAGGATATGGTCGATCTGGGGGCGCAAAGGCAACAGCGACTGAACTGAATGCCATTTTCGAGGGCATGGAGCGCAATGAGCTTATAAGGCCTACACGGCTACTTACAGGTCCGTCCTATTTCTTTCCTCACTTACGGGATCTTGGATTTTTATCCTTCGATAAAAGGTTACGTCCCTGGTGCAGAAGGTCTATCAGCAGTTGCAAACCTCGCACGTAAACTGAAGGGTGAAAGGCCTGATTTGATATACCTCCTCGATCGTATGTCTATACCATCGTGAACCGGATGACTAACCGTTTTCTTTCTTACAGCCGTAATGGGCGATGCTGGCAAGCTCTATGTTGCCGCGGATGTTATACCATTGTATCGTGAAATGCTTCCACTTGCTACCATCATATCTCCGAACTGGTTTGAAGTCGAGTAAGTCAAAAGAGCATCGTCTCGGTTCAAGATGCAGGAGTAACCCGAGCCTAGGACGTTGACAGATACCAGACTAGAAGACCTACCATCACTTCGCAAAGCGTTATCCATCCTTCATGAAAAATATCACGTTCCCGATGTCGTAATCTCTTCCATTCCGCTTACACCCTGGCTTTCTTCGGCTCTCCCGTTAGTGATAGGGCACGCGACTGATATAGAGGATACAGAGCAACTGCTTTGCATTGCGTCTTCTTCCTCTCCCGACTCTGCTCAAGGGCAATCCATTGTATATGTCCAAAGCGTTCCCCTCATCCCCGGCTACTTTTCAGGCGTCGGTGATCTCTTCTCTGCCCTCCTGCTCGCGCACTTCCCTCATCCCACTACATCGAACCCTGACCTTTCGTCGGAATCAACCTCCACACGTCCCGTAGCACATGCTGTAGCACATGCTCTCGCTACAACGCATCACATCTTGCGTCTTACCCATGCGCACGCGAACACGTTGCCTGAGCATGAACGCTTACCAACAGATGACGAGGCGGATGCTGCAGAGCCGTTACGCAGAACGCGTCGTATGCGCGGTCGGGAGCTGAGACTTATACAGGGGCAAGCGGCTATTCGTGGTGTTGGCGTGAATGTGAAGCCTATGGTAGTTTGGGAGGGATTCTGGGACGCTTAATCATTTATATACCTTGTACTATTCAGAAGGAACGGATCGTATTTAGATATGTGTACATCGCTTGCTTAATAGATTGAGAACGTTGGTGATGCACGGCTGTTTTCAGAATTGTAAATGGAATTTTGCAGAGATAATCTTGTTAACGTTTACTACTTGCAGCGGAATAATCTATTTCTAATATGTAGTCGTCTCGTTTAACCCATCTTTGTCTTTAGGTTCCTCCAGGAACCCATACTTAGAGCAGCGCCTATACCCACTAATGCAATCTGCAACCCAACGTAGTTACGCATTCCGACCGCAACACCACTACCGCCCCACACCGCACCTGCCACCCTTCCTGTGTAATTGCTGTACTGTATAGCTAGCGAAGTGCGCCCATTCCACTTTGGCGGAAGCTTTTTGCTCAACATACTCATCGTCACTGTGCTTGCAAGGTTGAAGCCCAAAGCAACAGCCCACCAGCACATGAATACTGCCCCATAGTTCAAAGCCTTCCCTCCCGCCCTAAGGAGGCCGAGGAAGGTGATGAGACCACCTAAACCGAGAATCACACCGAGAGAAAGAATGAGACGATCCTGTGTGCGCCGCGCCAGCATGAGATTGAGAATGAGGAATGGGAAGGTGGTCGCCCCTCCGAGTGCGAGGAAGTTCCCTGCAGCAAAGGGTGACCAGTGGAAGGGCGGTGTGGATGCGCCAAAGACGGGAATGTTTGACTCCCAAGCACCAAGGATGAAGAAACACGTCATGGCAAACCAGCACATGCAGAGAATAACGCCCCCTTGCTGCGGGGCGAGCCGGAAAAGAAGAGGTCGTTGTAGGTTGGGTGGTTGGGTGATTGTAGCCGCATCTTGAAGAGCGATCACATCTCTGTCTGGCTCAGGAGTGGTTTCGAACGCACGCTGTTCCGGTGGCACATCCTCGTAGTACCTCCATACCAGGGTCCAAAACAATACCCATATTCCTGCCATTATCCACGCAGGTGCCGTGAACCCATTCCAAACCGAACCACCTCTCCCACCAAATCCAATTTTATAGAACAGTCCTCCTGCAAACGGGCCCAACGACATGCCAACACCCTGTCCGATGACTAGCCAAGCAGCTAGGGTGGTACGACGACGTAGTCCGACGATTCGAGGATCGCTACAATAACGCTTGCAATACATCCAGAACGTGAAGCCGAGCCCCGAGACGATACGGCCCAAGAGTATAAGGTAAAGGAAGTTGGCATAGTATGCAAGGGCATAGAGAACGTGACCTAGGATTGAGGCACAGCACGCAACCTGCAAAGGGAGAGTATAGACACCTAGTAGATGGCCGGATAATGCATCGTATAAGTGAATCGAAAAGAGAGGAACATACCTCTGTCATATCTGGTAAGAGGTATAAGAGCGAGTCCTGAGAACAAGGTAGGTATACCGATGACAACTCCAGAGAAGATGGATGTGCCGCCGAGATGAAGAGCGTACTCGTTGGAAGAGGAGACTATGATAAAGAAAGATATCTAACACTCTGAGTGACAATAAAATATTATGTAGAACATAAAATGCACCTGAAGGAGTAGATTGGCAAAAATCACGATAGCCAGCGACGCACGTTTCGGGAGCTTAAGCTCTGGATCATATGTCGAGTCTAGAGGAGCAGGTTCGGAAGAGGCGACAGATGTGTCTTCATGAGTAAGATTTGTCCGACGTTGAAGTCCAGGCAGCTGCATTGTAGTATAATGGGCTGAAAACTGCCGAGAAGCCTAGAGACTCTGTGCAGAGGGATGGTTGAAGAGACTTAACTGAAGGTAAGTACTTCATGATGCATGATTCCTCGGAAGTTACGTAAAAAGTATGTCATGACGTTTCGATCGGATTTCAACCTGGGTTATTGTGTGTGTTTTCCAAGTGTTTTCATAACACCGTCCATCTCCTCGATGCATCATTTGGCTAAGTTGACACCCAATCGGCGGGATGCAGAAAAGTTTGTACGCCTGCCTTCTCAGTGGTGTTGTCTTTGAATACGGATACAACTTCGAGCAAGCAAAACAAAAGCAAAATCTGACTACGTCGCCCAAGCAGAGCAACATGGCTCGAGCATGACGGGAACATGAAAGGCTGATATGATAGCACGTTGATCTTGTGAGCTCTCAAGTGCCCTTTTCTGCCATTCGTCGCTTTAGTACCTTTGAGTAGGTTGATCTCTTCTCAGATCTCAGCAACCGTCACAGCTTTCATTATCTACAAATCCTCCAACAAGATTCCGGAGATGTCACGAATGCCCTTCTCAGCCAAACTTTTGGCTGCTCAGATAGCGATTACGAGTGCAAATTCCTCGGTAGTACCACCCTCTACACTTTTCACATTTGACAAGTTTTTGCCACTTGCACAGGTCACAGGTCATCCTTGCCGCTGCATTATGAGTCGCTCTCATCCAGAAATGGGTACGAGACTATCTGCAACGACTACAACGACATAACCAGCCGTTACGACGTGCGGAAGTCAGGACTTTGCTCTTCAAAAGTAGCCGAAGATGGAAAATGGACACTAATATTGTCGGATACATCACTACCTTTATTGCACGTTTAGCTGTTTCTTTTCTCCCGGTCCTTGTGTTTTCTACAACATCAATATCACTATTTTGTGCAGTGGTTGTGGTGCCCCTTTGGTTGGCATTCTATAGTCTGGCTACCCTTGCACGTCTTTTTGACCCGTCCACGCCTTGCGACACCCCACTAACAGGCCTATTTTGGTGCCTTCTCCAACAATTCAGCATCTATCTCTCCTATTACTATTCTGCACAGTGTTATGGAAATGGTCATTTCCAGCCCGCCTCCGATTTTGGAGTTTGATCATATTACTTTGAGGGTTGTTGGATGATCTGTCGGTCGGTGGACAGACTAAGTGTTCTGATCTTGGATCACACACGCGGAGATATATATGAATGTTTTCAGTGTGTGTTTTTTTTCACCTCGTAACAAAATTGAGGACGTATTGACCTGAGAATCTCCAGGCATTCACTCGTTCAACTCAGGTTTCTCCTACTCTCAAGTCCCGAGTCTCAGTCACACTCAAGGACACATAAACCCACTGAATTGACAGCCCGAGCTCTCGTCGGCGGACTAGCTATCGAGAACAAGACGACCATCCCACCCACAGAACCACAAGCATAGCAAATAATAACCAGAGCCCATATCCAAGACATCCTCCTCCAAGTTCATCGAAGACAGATAAATATGCATAATGTTAATAGTCGGTTTTGCTGTCCGATCAATTGTAAGTATAGATTCACCTGAGGAATGAAGGAAAACTTACGGAATAATGATACAACCGGTGGTGCCGCTGCGCTCGGATCGTACGCTCAGGCGACAACGCAGTAACCTTCGGCGCCGGTGCCTCTATCACCGCTCTCTTCATTCGAAGGAATGTCCTCCCTAGCGAAGACGACGCAGTAACCTTCGGCGCCGGTGCCTTTATCACCACTCTCCTGGCTGATGGGCTGGTTGTCGGCAGGGTTGGAAGAGATGTTGAGAGCGACGAAAGAATCCATTTAGTGAGTTGGTGTAGAGTGGTAGGTGCTGTGTGTGACTGAACCTGGGGACTTGAGGCTTTGAGGAGGGGGTTTTTATACGTTTGGATGAGGTTGTCCTGAGGGATAAGTGAAGGGAGCATTCTCCGTTGTGTGGATGCTCGGCAGGCTCGCGTTTGTATTGTTCGTGGTATTTTTCGAGTCGGAATAAGAGAAATTTGTAGCTGACTTGGTCAGGTGGCGAGCACGATTTGTTCGAAGAATCAAGGCACTAATTGTTAAGATTGTGGATGTGGGGGCGTACAGTGGTCATGAGTGAACGGGAATTTAAAAAAACGTATAGGCGGTTTTACGATCTAAGTGAGTTTCAAACAAGTTCCAGACGAGTTATTATCTCGCAAGAGATTATTGTCTTGCAGGAATGATTGTTGTGAGAGTAGTCGAGCTCGGTGGGCGTTCAGGCCTCAGGCTTCAGGGACAGTATTGCAGTGTGGGCGAACAAGAGGTCATGTCGAGACTAGTCCAAAAAACAGGAGCCCTCCGTGAACTTATGCTCCTGACAGCTTACCTACTTCTTTATTTTGTTGGTAAGCAACACAGAACGAGTGTATACGATTTCAGATCTTCCGACTCAGAATACGATAAGAGCTGAGCAAGGTCGATAAACAAGGTAGCACCCACAACATAAAAGTTGACGAAGTTGATCCGGTTCCCTAGTAGTACATCCGGCTCAGGACTGCAGAGAGAGTAGCGTCTAGGTACAGGGTGACCGGTCCCCACTCAACGACATTTGGTGGACAGAGGACAACTGGTGAGTATTGGGCCGTATTGGGCCTAGCCTGTTCTTGTGGGCGGTACTCGATGACACTGGACCTTGTGAAAGGTGGTGGACAGAGAGTGGTAGCTGGTGGAGGGCGGATTGTCTTGCCTGTTTAGGCAGGGACGGCAGCTTGGGTCTCTGAGCGATGTTGAACAGGTGAGAGGCCTGGGTGGCATTGGAGGTGGCGGACAGTGCCGCCGCCGGAAGTTACCGAGATTTGGTGACCCTGGGTCTTCACGCACACGGTCACTGTTGATTCAAGGTCTTCTTGTGGTCAAAGCAGTTGAGCAGCGTGATAAGCCCATGGACAATTTCTAAGGGCATATTGAAGCTCGCAATCCTTACTCATATCCATTTGTTCTCTAAATTGTAATCAAATAGGAACGTTCAGAGCTGTACAGTCACCTCGGCGCACGGCGCTGCACAGCGGCAACACTCAGCCCTTCATATTTCCTTTTGTGGTACCCTGAATGTTTCAGAGCAGGGATTTCCGAGTCGATGGTGACCTATTCTGCCTGTATTGGTCCTGTGGTTACTGGTACTACTACGAAAGTACGAGGGCAGTAGATGTGTTAGTATCTTCGACAATTAGTGCTATGTAACACGATGCATTCTGCACTGAACCAATTCTAGCGCTGTTTTATTATTAATCGCATTCAAGGCCCCTCTAATAATGTCCACCTTAATTCATCCTTGCGTTGGAAAGAAATTATCTTTAAAATCAAATTTGGTGGTCGATGTCCATTCAAGCTGCCAGTGGAAGTGGTTAGAAAGAATCAACCAATCAATATGGCACCCACTGCATCCCCGTGAGCCTTTCGATGTACTCTAGGACTATCTAGAACAACGTATCTTCGGTACTTTTCCATGAAGACAGGCTGAGTTCTCATGGATCTGAGATCCTTAGATATTTCACCAAGAATCGCTGATGTCCAACCCGTTGGAATAGTCCCTTTGTATGTGTCATCGAACGCAGAGAGGCATGCCTGAAGCGTTGTACGAGAGTCACCCGGTCGATCTATCCAGTACCTTCTCAGCCATTCTTGACGTGGGTCAACGTCGTTTTTCGAGGATAAATTGCGATTTGACGGTGATGATATGAGAGAAACCTTGCCATCCTCAATCGCAGACAGAAGAGTTGTATAGCCTGAGGGTAGTTTGCCACTACACCATCCATCAACACGCATGAAAGAGATACTGGCAATGACCAGGCTTACCTATCAAAGTTTGATATTGGATCACTCCCTTCTTGTAGACAGTATAACATCACAGCCATTCCAAGCACCGAGGGAAGGATATAGCATTCCCACAATGGATGGCTATAGATTCGGACGATGGTATGAACAACGTTAAGGATATCATGTACCAGAGCTTGAGGAGTAAAGGTTACAATGCCACCTTGCACAGGTTCTCAATCGTCACCAGTTCGGGGAACTCAAACACGACCACAAGACATACCACAAGGATAAACCTCGCGAACTCCCCAGAACCCCCGCGCAACACTTTCATGTGATCCGTAGGTGTAAAATTGAACCGAAAGAGATGTAGAGCAGGCATCTAGAAAACCAGGAAGATTATGTAGATACTTGACGGCGCCGACATGGATGAAGACGATCCTCGCATCCTTAATGTAGGAGCGCTTAGTTCCGGATTTGTCTAAAACACTGAACAAAGCTAATGTCTCCATGCCGGGCCTTTTCTTCGTACCATCACCGCCTTCATACCAGACACTGTACGTTCGCTCGTATTCATCTTCGCACAAGTAATCATGCAATCTCCGAGGGAATCCGAGCATCCGAACTCCATGATGATAACGAGGATCAGTCCTGATTGACCTGAACCATAGGTTGTCGTTCTTGAGTAGAGGCTCCAGATCTGCTTGAGTCAGTAGATATTTATTTCCAGGCTTGCAATCGTAGTATTTCGAGAATTGGGATTTTGACAGGGTCCACGGGATAAAGGCTGCGACCAAACCTTCACCCTTCTGAATCTCGAAAGGAGGTTGCACACAGGAAGTGATAAGAGTATTAGGGTGGAAGAGGATCATATGTCCAATGATCAGATTCCCAAGGAAAATAGGTAGAAGAATGACCTGGATGCGGTAAAGCATTGAAGACAGGAAAGACTTACACGAGTACCATACCTTTTGCATCCTCGACATATACGTGCAGAATAAGCCAAAGGAGTCAACATCTGCACTGGTTCTTGGACACAGTCGAGCGAATTGATGAACATCTTGGCAGGCTGGAAGGATTATGTTTAAATCCACAGCGTCATAGAAGCTTGTGAAAGATAGATGTTCCATGCTAGCCAAAGCTTCACCGAAACTCAGACCTTGATTTACTATCGTAATAACACCGTCAATTGTGACAGCAAACACAGGCTTTGAGAGCTCCGTATCAGTGAATACATTGCCTGACCATGTCCATAGTTCTTGTGGTGGCCTGTGAAAGGGCCGATAAAAATCGGGTTGTAGACTTGAACTTGAAGACGTACTGAGAGGTTGTTACTGGCAGGTGTTCCGGAATTGGTAATGGTGTATCAAAAGGTTCAAAAGGACACTCCTCCGCAAGCCTACAGTATGGTGAGAAAATTAACACATAGATAAATGTGACGAACTTGAGGAAACTGGTAAGGCTGTGAAAAGAGATGTAAGAGTTCTAAATCAGCTATGTACTACTATCATCTCTTTCCTCACCTAGGAGGCATGAGTTCTTGCAAGAACACATCCGTTGTTTCCATATGTGTATTGTCATCTTGTATCAGTTGTTCTTGTAAACTAAATGATCAGAAGAAACCGCTCAATATCACAATAAAGCACAAGAATAGACAAGAGACCTCTCAACATCATGAATGTTTTGTGTATTCGGAGAAGGTGGTTGATAGAACGAGGACTCGGACGGTATCAGTTCTTGCAACTCAGGATAAACAGGACTGTCAAGTCGAGTATAATCTGCAAACATTCTGCCAAGAACTATCGAAGATGTTGGCAGAGTCCCTTTCTTGAACTCGAGGGGTATAGAGTTGGTGTACGGAGCCTTCGATAGTGGTACTTGATTTGATCCAAAAACGGCGTCTGAAATGGCCTTTGGTGGCCTCAGAGCGAGGGCTCCGAATGGCAACCGTTGTTTTGTCGAAATCCCACTTCCGCTTGAAGAGATATTTTCCAGAATTGATTTTAAAAGTTCGTCTTGGGCCTGAGGATCGGAGTCTTGAGGAATTGTTAGGGTGGGCATGTTTTCACTGGCAGCAAGTAAAGATTTGTGTGATGGTGGAGGTAATTCCAATTCAGGCAGAGGAAGAAGAGGTGTCGATTCCTATTCGCATCATGAATAAAAGTTGAAAGCAAGATATAAATAACAGACACGTACCTCATGAGTGGTGGCGACATTCTGTTCTTCTGAAAACTGTGAGTCTTCTTCGGAGAAATCAGGTTCTAATACTTCAGTCTCAACGGAGGTTGAGGAATTTGAGTTGACTTGTTTTCGAGAAGGAATAGTAGTGATGGTGAGTGAGTGCTCCTGAAAAGGATGTCAATTTATGTATCTAGAATAATTGTGTTGCAACATACTTCGTCTGAAATATCGACCATCATGTTCAATTTTCGCTCTGAAAAAGGTGCATTGTCCAAGTCACTTTCGTCAGTGTTGGACATGCCTGGGCTCTAGAAAGATTAGTGAGATAAACATAGAACGACGACCGAATGACTTTTAACATTAGCTGAAGACCGCATTGAGCTTGAACGATTAGATATTTCTTCCCACTGTTATCATAACATCTTTCGTTAGAAAAGTTGTGGTGTACGTTTGTGCGAACTCACCGCTTCCTCTGGACGGTCATAGTCACTCTTGTCTCGTTTTGGTGATCTCTTTCGACCTTTCTCGTTGTAGAACTTCCAGTAATGAAACTTTTTCTTTTCATTCTCTGAATGCATGAAAAACAATACCAAACTCATTTACTCAATTAAAAACGCTGTTTTCATAGTGACTTACTGATCCACTCCTTGTCTGCATCAATTCGAAAACCAGGATGGACGTTATCATCCTTTCCAATTGACGCATGTTGCCAAAAACTTGCAAGGAGGGGTCTACATCCGGCCCGGAAATTTTTCTCTGGCTCCCAGCTTCAAAAACAAGGTAAGAAAACATCAGTCGTCAAGTTAAACAACCTTCCATTACCTGTTCTCGTCTGATCCGTATCCATCCCACTATCATGATTAGACCTTCAGCACAATGCGAAGGGGCCTATATTTTTGGAGCAAACCTTCACAAGATATTCCTGGGTCAAATCTAAATGAGAAACTATGGTAGAGAACAGAAATGTGAAAACAGACCCATTCAGATTTTTTACGTCCTCGTCTTGGAGTTCGTCCATTTCCATCTTCTTTCCCGATGGTGCTGGCTGGAGCATCAAGTCGTCGCGCACTGGTAATTACCTCTAAAGGTGAGTCAGCACATGATTGCACCAATCAGGTGTCTAGCCACGTCCCTACTTTGTACAGCCTTTGGGTCTGTTTAGCTCTTGGCATGATTCAACTAGTGCTTAGAAGAATGGATGTCAAAAACTGAGAGGTTTAAACTCTACGTTGACGACTATTCTATAAGTTGAAATTGACTGAAAGGTGAATTTGTAAGCCCGGTGAGAGGCCGACTCCGGGCAGATCCGAGCCGACTAAGTGCAATTCAGCTCGAGAATCCGCAGCGAATTTGCTCTCGTCAAACAATCGTAAGTATTCAAAACCCTCACTATATCACTAGACCTGTCAACTTCTGTCTCATTCAAATTCGGTCTCATCATGCACGAAGGTAGGTAGGTAAAATTACCAGCTAGGACGCATGAACGATCGGGGTCCTACCGTTTATCTGGGGTCCGGACTTTGGAACAACTTAGTCACCAAATTTCGGTAACTCCCGCCGGCGGCGCTGTCCGCCACCTCCCACCCATTCGAACATCGCTCAGAGGCCAGACAGAAACTGCCATCATGAAACTGCCGTCCCTGCCTAAAGAGCCAGGACCATCCGCCCTCCACCAGCTACCACTTTTTGTCCACCACCTTCCATAAGGACCGGCATCATCCAGTAGGTCCGCCCACGAGAACAGGTTAGACCTAATACACACCAGCTATGCTATGTCCACCAAATGTCGTCGAGTGGGGATCGGTCACACTGTATCTAGACGCTATGTACTCTCGCTGCAGTTCTGAGCCAGATGTACTACTAGGGAACCGGATCAACTTTGTCAACTTTTGTGTTGTGGGTGCTACTTTGTTTATCGACCTTGCTCAGCTCTCGTCGTGTTCTGAGTCCGAAAATCTGAAATTGTACACACTCGTTCTGTGTTTCTTACCAACATAATAAGGACATAGGTAAGGTGCCGGGAGCATAAGTTCATGGAGGGCTCCTGTTTTTTGGACGAGTCTCAACGTGACCTCTTGTTCGCCCACACTGCAATACTATCCCTGAAGCTTGAACGCCCACCGAGCTCCACTACTCTTACAACAATAATTCCTGCAAGACAATAACTTTTGTTCGAAACTTGTTCGAAACTCGGATCGTAAAACCGCCTATACGCTTTTTTAAATTCCCGTTCACTCATGACCACTGTACGCCCCCCACATCCACAATCTTGATAATTAGTGCCTTCATTCTTCGGACAAATCGCGCCTCCCACATGACCAAGTCAGCCACGAATTCCCTTATTCCTACTCAAAAAATACCGTGAACAATACGAACGCGAGCCTGCCTGAGCATCCACACAACGGAGAATG
>JAGGAW010008719.1:0-17531 GCA_017657375.1 Termitomyces sp. T27 | reverse complement strand
GTTTTTTTCTTCTTCTTTTTTTATTTTTCATTGACTGATGTGGTTGTAGCATTTTTCGTATGTACCGGCTGACGCGGAGCAGGAGACGCAGAGGGAGGGGTACGCGGGCGCGCAGCAGCAGGGGTCGCAACAACAGCACAAGCAGCACGAGGAGTGAAGCGCCACGAGCCCGAGCCCGAGCCTGAGCCCGAGCCCAACGAGCCCTGTGGAATCGACACCCGCATACGCGCTCGCGCTCCCTCCGCCCCCCACCTCAATCTCCCCATTCACGCCCGCCGACCCCACCGCCAATCCGGCCACGACCGCACCCACAGGCACGTTCTTCCGCCCTCCCGCGCCTTCGCGGATTCCGATGCAGTTTGTGGCAGCGTCGTCGAGCTTGACGGGGTGGGAAGGGAAGGGGTGCGGCGGGGGTGGAGGGTGTGCAGCAGGACAGAGACGGGTGCAAGGGCAGGGACAGGGACAAGGACAGGGAGCGTGGTATGGGTGGGGGACGATGCAGTGTGTTAGGCTTGGTGGCGGCGGCGGCTGATTCGAGATCTGAATGTGATTGTCATGCGGCGTCGGACCATTCCCGCTGTGGTGGTTCGTACCCGTCATTATTTTCTTTTTCTTCGTTCTTCGTTCTTCTTCGTTCTTCGCCCTTCGTTTTCTACGACTGGATACGACTTTTTCTCCACCTCATGTTTGATTGATACCCGATACCCGATTCCAGGAAATGGATCACCGATCGGATGGAATGCTTTTTTTCGCCTGTGGATATCTATATCTATTGGTTTATCGATGACCTATCTATGTCTCGTCCTTCGAATTTTCAGCCCTTCGTTCTTACTACGGAATTGATCTTTCGGTTCGTGTTTTGTACTTCCCAACTCTCCGCTGCGATATATTCCTTGTGGCCCCTTATTTATTGCATCTTCCATGATGGTGACATCCCTTCGTACTTTTGACCCCGATTTGTGTCGACAGTTGTGTACTAGCTGGTCTCGATGTATTGAAATTTATCTATGTGTGTTTCTCTGACCCAGTGCGCTGTGGTGATCCGTGTTATCGTCAAGATGATACTCGTACCTCGATATCTGAACGGTCCAGACAATTACTAGTCTATCACGACTGGAACTTTCGAAAGAAAACATGATGCAACTTCCAAAGACACCCATGCCTTCTTACCTCCCTCCACCCCTTGAATCTTGATTGTGTATATTGAATTATATGTAAATTTTCTGAGATAATACACTACAATTGCCTACAAGCCAGTGCGGTGTTCTCCTATGACCCCGAGACACAGTGGGTTGATATAAGGGTGGATCAATGTCATCACCAAGATGATACCCATACTTGATATCCAAACCTCGGTCCAGACAATTATCCATAAACAGTCTATCACGATGAGTCTTATTTAATCAGCTGTCTCAACCTTACAAAAGTTAGGGAGGCAGGCTGATTTTCTGCCCTCTGTCTAGTGTTATCGCAGCGGGAAGTAACCATGGGTGATATGACTCCATCATCAGCCCTGAGAGGGCTCCATGAACGAAATATCAAGTCTCGTTAGATTTGGTAGGGGCTGGTCACTGAACTCTTTCTCATCCCAGGTCAAATGTTGAAAGAATGGATCTGTAATGAAATCGGAGAGCCTCAGATACCTGAGACCGTGAAAGCAAGGCATTTTGAGAAAAGTAAGGTAGCTTTCCTGCTCGGATGCTTCGGAAATATCTGTTCCATCCTGGCAGTTCGGTGCCCTTTTGATGTAGCCAAGGTGACTGAGGTTATATTTCGACCGTTCGCACAGTTGGGCAATAACAGGGAGACAGGTCTCTCCATACTTGCCCTCCGGACCATTCTCCACGATTATGTCAAGCGTGCACAGCGAAGGAAGAAGGAGGTGATCCAAGAAGACTGGTGTGGTCTGATCGTGCGCCCTGACATAGAGTGTGTGGAGGGTAGGGATTATAGTAATTGAGGAGAAAGCAGAATGTTCGGAGAGCAAGTTAGCTCGGAGGGTGATTTTCTCAATCTGTGGGCATTGGCGTATGAATGATAAGCATTCACCAACATATGTTGGAACAGAAATCGAGAAGTGTCGGAGGTTATGCCAGAAAATGCTTGAGATGTTTTTTGGAAAACACTCCCAGTGGATTGTGGCAAGGTTGTCAAGCGATGCTAGTGCTCGGATGAGGGGTTCATTATAGTAGTACATTTCCGGGAGCATGAGCGTGATCTCCCTGAGTAATGGCATATTTTCAGTCCGAGCGTCCATCAGAGTCCGAACCACCTCTGTGTTGGCATGCAAGATATGTATGACTGCCCAGTGGTTCATATGAGAAAACAAGAGGTCCTGCATTGAATGCAAGGATTCACCACGAGGGAAGTTAAGAGTTAAAGGACAATTTCGTGAACGCTCCAATCAGAGCTCGAGAAGTGCAGCCTTCTGAGACAATCGTGTATTTAAGCCGGTGATACCACTGAGATCCAGGAACGACCAAAGGATTGGCAGAGATAATACGGTATTTCTCCAAGAGCGGCAGATCTGACAGAGGAGGATGGGTGGGTGAGCTTTACACATCCGTGGAAGGAAAGTGTTTGGTTCTCGATGAAGGCAAGCAACGAATATTTGACCAAGTATTTCTGGAGGCAGCTCATTGACGATAGGAAGAGATTGCGCGCTTGTGCGCAATCGGCAATTGAATGCTCCGTCCTCGAGGGATGGATGAACGGTCTGTTGGAGTGGGTGTTAGCGCAGACGAAAAGAGGAGACGTAACGAGGAGAGAGGAAGAGGAAGAGGAAGGAAGGAACGTACGTTTGTAGACCGCTCGCCGGAGGCACAAGCTAGAAGTTAGCGAGAGCAGGTATCACTATGAACCTTCTCCTTGGGTTGGCCCTCACCACAATTGCAGCGAAGGACGTGGTCCGCATGAGCAAACGGATAGTTCAACGTTCAAGGATCTTGTGTTGAACTTGGGGTGTAGCGTGTTGTTGAGGCGGAGGAAATCGAATAGGTGTGCTCCTCACGAAATCAAGGCTGGAGCTGGAATATCGGCGGTAATCAAGCACAAGTGATGCCGTCGACGGTGGATATGCAAGAGATTTCGACATGTAGAGGAAGAGATTTCTGGGAGGACTTTGGGGTAAAAATTTATTAAAAGTATATTGCTGAAGCGAAGGAATATATGGACATTGGCCGGGGTTCATACTTGTACCATGATACCCATACGTGCCAGCAGCATTACTGTACACTCCGTCATGTAATTGAACACCCAGTCCTCGAAGAATGCGGCAGCCTGTTGGCAGGGGCAGAGGAAGAGAAGAGAAGAGGGAAAGGAGAGGAAGGAGCATACCTTTGAAGACCTCTCGGAGCCGCAGACGAGGTATGCAGTTGAGAACACAAGTTTTGAGCGTGGTGAGTTCAAGCGACAATGCCAGCTAGCATACTCTAACTTATCGATCAGACAAGCAAGATGGGAAGGAATTAAACTCACCGCTTCAAAGATCACGAATGTAGAATTGGACGTCCACATCGTGAAAAAAGTAGTAGGTAGCGATGTTAGCAGAATTAACACAATAGGACGGTGACGTTACGCTATGTGTGGCGGATCCCCCTTGAACAAATCATTGGATGATTGCGATGAGATGTTCATAAAATTTCGAGTGCCTGCCGACGTCGATCAACAACAGCCTCTGCCACAGCAAACTGCCAGTCCATCGAGCCACCTTCTCCACTCTTCGTCATGTCCATTGCTTAGTTACAAAAATCTTTGAGATTGCACGACCGCATTTCGAAGGAAGGTTGTGCGTGAGTCAAGTGCGAGTCGACTTCCTGACAATGTCAAGAATTATCCTTCCAAGTCACAACGATTACGTACTGATGATTGGGATACTGTATCGTAGATGGAACGTGTCATCCTTGCATGTCTTTTTCGACGTATATTATCCGGAAACAATCCAATATCAACCTGCTCGGCCTTCCAACTATCCGTCGACTCTTTCAACATTCTTCTGGAACAGAGTGCAACAACAGACACCGGCCGCAATAACTACGTTTGAATATAGTGAGTCTGACCACACCTCATAGAATGTGAAAGAACCTCAAGAGAGGACACGTCAGGAACAACACGTCCTCCCCGGGTGGTTTGAAAGGATTTACCGACGCGATCGTCTCTTTTGAACCTTTCAAGAAGTCGACCAATCATTGACATCGTCTTTCAGAGGTTTGTAGGTAGGAATCTCTCACTATCTTATTGTTCCTGTCCCCTCACGTAGAGGAATGATTCCTGAGTGACTTGTGTGTACCGCTTGGTTGGTAAATTCGGGCTCTGAAGATACGACGTGTCAGGCTCGGCGCTTTGAAGTAGAGATTGCAAGTTCTCAATGCGTTTGTGATTTGACGCGCTTGGGAAACTCTATTTTTCAAGTGATCGTGAATGTGGATTGACCTGCGCGTAACGTAGTTGTTCATGGAATGGATTTTGAATGGATTGGACATTGATGTGGTCAAGTCACTGTCCATCGCCAGGACAAAGACGCGAAGCTTTGACACGAATTATTCGACCGTTTTGACTTCGATACACCCTGGTCCATCGTGTAATGCGAAGCCCCAATCATCGGCTGGTCATGGAGATGTGAAGTGGTCACTGGTAATGGACCCACAAATTTGAACTCGGATTCAGCGCGGTCTTCAAAGAATGGCGAATAATACACGAGCGCCAAGATCTCTGACCCCAGATACCATGCCACCTGGGCAAGGGGTGGCACACCAACGATTTGTAAGCGTGGTTCAATATTTCAACCGGTGGAATTTCTAGAGAACCAGAATCAAACCCCTTCATTAAACAATATGGGATATCTCAAGACCGACCCGTGTACAATAAATTTCATCGCCGGAGGGTCCAAGTACTGGGATCCGTACGACCCGTAAACCATCTGTTGTGAGGACAATCCCAAAGTCCTGTGCATTTCAAGGAACGGATCAAACAAAAAGACTTGAGTGATATTGTTGTTAAACTACTACCTCGACTCAAATCTTGTATGGACAAGTGATCTATGTTACATTGCGCATAGTCAACCGTGAAATTTGAGACTTAGACATAGAGTCGCTGAAGAGAGACGTTCTGAGCCAATCTGTTGCCGATTTGTTGAAAATACCGAAATATTCTCGAATTTCAACAGACAAAAACCTCTTGCATCCTTCTGCGTGAACATGCTTAACAGCTTTGAGGACTGCCAGCTCAGGCTTTGCCCTCGCAGGTGATGGGATGTAGCTCGTAACAATCCCCTGAAGTTGCCATATTGGGACTATAACTCGGATGTCCCTGCGAACACGAGGTGGATGAGGACCCCGGATTATCCCCTTAACACCTTTTTCCCATTCCATACAAAATCGGGCCATTTTGGCCTGCCGACCTTGAGGAAAATCTATACAAAATAGCCAAATTGGGCCATTCTCCAAGGTCTGTTGGTCCACACAAATTTGGCCTGATGCAGGCTCAATCGCGATTTGAAAAGGTAGATTCTCATTTTGTGGATGAATCTGCATGCTGAAACTTGTCGTCTATCTGTCACACAGAACAAAGAAACAACTTCTGTGAGGGGCGTAGGCTTGCCTTGCAATGTAGAAAGTTCAAACCTCCAGATATCACCCGAGATACTATGGCGCGGCGGCATTGCAGTGATAACAGATTAGGAAGGACCTGGCATCTGTCTGGCCAGTTGTGATATCGAAATACTAATTCCGTTCACAGGGATATTTTCCAACAATGCCTGTTCCTGTATATACACCACTCCACCGGTATCTCATACAACGACTCATAATATATGGGAAATACACATATAAGATCAAGATATTTTTTCTTTGCTTACGGTGGTACCCCCCGATTTCTCAAGATGTCTGATGATCTTCTGATTGCTTGTTTCGACTCTGGCGCGCAGAACCTTCCAGATCAAAATATGATAATTATCAGGAGTGCGTAGCATATGTTCATTTGACAGTCAATCACTCTTTAACATCCAACAATTTGACAACAGTCTCGATTCTCTGTTTCTTCCTGTGCAAGAACAGACATTATGTCACAACATATACTATGAAGGGGTCGAGACTGTTCAATGAAGAACAGGGGACGCATATAACAACTCTTGACGCACGAGATGAAGGAATAACACCCAACTGGTGAGTTATCACAGCCCAATCTCACCCCAATCTCTGACTTCACCAAAGGGTTACCGTACCAGAGAATGAACCGCTCGCCTCGCTGCAAAATGAAGTCAATTTCCCCCAATCACTCGAACAAGTTACCTCAAACGATAACTGGCTCTTGGATCAAGAAGTTCCACACCCGGTGGTCGCTGCCCATCCTGCAGGGTCTTTCTCTAATCAAAACGAACCTACAGTAACTCCTGCAGAGTTCCAATACCTTCTTGAATGGCTTCTTCCAGTCCCCTCCCCTCTTGACATCTCATCCAACACAATACACTCAGGGCTCGTGCATCCTCAGGCAGTCCTTCATCCTCAGGCAGCCCTTCATCACATCAACCCCTTGCCTCTTGAGGAAGTGCCGCTTTTCAATGCTCTGAGTCGTCCTCGAGCGTTAACCATTGTATTTGGTAACCAAAATCCCCACCTCCCGTTCAATCCTGTCTTCGCCTCTCCGCCCCACCATTGGCCTCAACCAGTTGACGTGCAGCAGGCTTCCGTCCAAATACCGATGTTTGCACCTTCGGCGGATCTCCCAAATACTGCTGCTTCGAGTCCTCAGATGAGGAGGGAAAACATAGCAGGGAAGAGGTTCCTGATACTGGGATGTCCGACGGAACTGCCCTTGAATGCTTCTGGGCCCATTGCAGACAGATAATTACTTGCGAGACTTGTCTGAGTGACAGCGATTACCAGATCAAGGTCCACGACCACCTTGAGAGCCACCAAAATGGTTTCACTCAAGGTCTGAATGGTAAATGGCACTGTGAATGGAGGGATTGCGACAAACAATTCAGTGATAAGAGAGGTCTCAAATGCCACTTCCTTTCTAACTCGCACAAAATCAGTCCGATCTCGATCAAGTTTGCCCGCCAGTATTGTGGCAAGTTCTGGGCATGTCATAGTACTCGTGACATTCATGTTAGGGACGAGCATTCGGGAGGAAATGCTCAAAATTCGGAGAAAGGACCATCTGAAAAGAAGCGAAGGGCATAGTATTTTCCCAACAGACTTACACATAGTGTATATCGGTAGGTAATTTCTCATAGTTTCATTGTACTTCTCAACGGACTTGGACATTAGTTTATATCAATGGGGACTTTTTTCTGTATTTTACATCAGTTGTATGGGTAGGTAACTTCGGTTTCATAACTAGCTTATATGTGTAATTATGAACGGAAGTGAGGCGGACAATAGGGAGTCTAGGGACAAAGTAGGCGACTTAGGGTTAGGTACTAGAATATATGTCGGCAGCTGTAGGGGCGCATGTAAAGGCTTGAATTAGACAGCTGCAAGGAGGAAGCAGGCATACATATCGTCGATCAAAAGAGTGAACACGTCTAATGCTCTGCAAAGATCAGTTCATGTCAAGGTACACCCCACACAGTTGTAAATGGACGTACTGGAGCTCACATCACACCCACCTACATGGGTAATTTTGAGAGAGAATGAACCGTAGTTCAACTGCATGGAATCGATCCTCCTCGCGCTCTTTGTTTCCAGCTCGTGTCTAATATGCAGATGCTACTCCAGTAAATGATATCCGTATGAGCAGTGATGATGATCTATGTATGGGAAGCTGCGACAGAAAAGAAATACAAACCTCGCTTACAATTAATTACATCGTTCACTCCTTGATTGTGAGCCGGTGCACATGGGATGCAGATATGGTCGAACATCGAGTTGAACTAGTGGGAATCTTGAAGGTTTCGTGTCAAATATGATGGTACATAGGATGCGCATTACGGCTGAAATCATCAGACATGGTAACATAACTTTGAAACTCGAGAATGCTAAAGTGATGATTTACACAACACAGCTGGTGACAAAAAGACTCTTTGATTGACAGATATGTGTATAACACAGGAGATGTCTAAAATGTTCACAGCTACTTGTATGGCATCCAATGCAATGATTCTAAAACCATTTCCTACATCATCAAGAACATATTTTGCCGTTTGTTTCTTCCCATGTAGTTCTCATGCGACAGAACTGACTACATCAACAGATACATGCATATTCCTGATGCGTATAACTAGTTACTAGATACATCATTCTGGAAACAAAGAGACAATGAGATATTACCAAAGAGATAGTAAAACTGATATGCATTGCCTGTTCCTAAAATAGATCCCAATTCATTAAGCACTGGTTGGAAGGTTAGCAATTCAATTCCGAGCAATCATGAGCTGCGTATGTCATATGAGACTCATAATTGGTGGAAGCTTGATCACTGAACACTATTTTGACAGATGCATACATATGGTCACACATGGGTCTATCATGAGAAAAGTGGACCATCTTCTGGAGCCCAGGATATCATAACAGACTCATGACAGGTGAAGTTCAATAAAGATAGAAAATTTCCTGACAAACATGCCAAGATGAGCCTATTGTGAGACCATACTCTGTCAGAGAGGGGCTTGGAATCATGATCTAACTGTCCATCATACTAGTACCATTGTGTGTACTTAAATTGATCTATTTATGACAGGAGAAGTCTATACAGTGTGTATAGTAAGTAGTAGACCCCGACATAGGGCATAGCCTCAACAGGTCTAGGAAATAGAAAAAAAATGTACTTAAGGTCAACCCTCGCTGTTCAAGCCCGCTCACTAAAAACTATCCTTGGAGTATTCCTTGTCTACCTATCAATGACACCTGTGGAACGGTTATATATTCAAGACATAGGCTTGACCATGCTTCAATGGAGCATCACACAACATTCAACCATATCACTATGCACTGGTGCCTATATTTTTTTCTGACAGTGTGAATATCAGTCATGTCCATGAGCATCCTGCAATCCTTCATGAACTATCTTTGTGTTTGTCTTACTCATCAACATTGATGAGCACATTCTTACCCAGGCCCCTGTCACTCATTAACCCATTGATATTTGATCACTGGATCCACGTCGTCATGAGACACTGCATCCGACGATATATCAACTCAATAATGTGATGTAGGAAGCCCCGCGCACCATATAGTACTCTCATTAAGGATCTACGTATCACCCTCTTTCTCTGCTTCTTCCTGATGCCGGCCATCCCTCAAGTATGCCCATCTTTCACTGGAAGTGATAATCCTTTCATACAAATAGTTATCTTTAACACGGTCTCATTCTTGGGTGTCTTTCTAAACGCATTGGTACTGGCACCTGTGCTTTTGTCTTCCAATGTTCACCGGCGGAACGGATGGTTTACCTTTGTCATATCATGGATTATCTACTCTATCACGAACCTGTTGACTCTGGGATCCCAAACTGGACCCAAGCCGCCGCCCTTTGGAATGTGTATAGTACATTCCGCATTGATATATTCTTGTCCTCCTTTGTGTGTACATTTACTCCGTGATGATTTAAGCTGATTTCGATCTCAAGTAGGTGTGTTCTGAGCTACAGCTGCTTAGTGATAGATGTTTGTTGAGTCTTCCATTCTTGATTTCATGGAGTCTGATATATCAAAGTATTATATTCTTGCATCTGCTATGATGTTCTGCAAGAAGACGTCAAATCATTACACATTTAGAATGGTGATGGTGTTTCCATGTCATTCATGAGTAGCAACTGAAACCTTCCAGCTTCAATTGCTTCCATGGATTGTGTTTGCCATCGTAGCATTCACTGTATTAATGGTACTCTTCTTCTCCACATTATTTACTTGTCTGGTCTTTCACATTGATCCTGTGTTTCTAGACGATCAGTGACTCTTCGCTCGTTCTTCGCAAGCCTGGACACTTCTACTGTTCTATTTCAGTGGATATGCCGTATGTTACACTTTTAAGATAGATATTTACATTAAATGATGATGGACATATAGATTCCTTTTATCGTGTATTATTATTATTGCTTGCTCTATTGTTTCGCTGGTAGTGGAAGGTACGGCTCAAATACCTCAATTTTCAAGCACCAAATACCAAGAGCATTCCAGCATATACAGGCTTGATACTTTATCGCTATTGGGGAGTGTTCAAACGAGCAAGCCTGAACAAGCCACATCTATCATTGTCCATGTTCCTTCGGCTTTTTATCTTCCACATGACACTAGTCATAGGGGTTTTGTGCGTTGATTCCATCTTTGCCTATCCCTCTGGAAATTGATTTTACCTCATGTAGAGCTGATGTCTTTGAGTTGAAGGCAGTATTGAGACATCATACCACTCATTCATCCGATGGTGTGTCTGCCATAATTGTGGCTGCCAGTGAGTCATGTCATCCATGTAATGGGATGTAATTCACCAGATGCACAGTACCCATTTTGGCAGTCCTTACATTTGGGACTCAAAGGGTAAGCAGATTTCATCCCATGAACTACAAATAAAACCTGACTCCAAACAAGGATATTTTATGTGCATACATCTTCTGGAAAAAATCAGATACTGAACGATCCAACATGGCATGTAAGAACTAGGGAGGACCATGATGCAGTGCACATAGTGAGGTGGAATTGTTAAAGACTTCAAAGAGCCAGAGGATGATCACCTCAGAGATCTCTGGAGACATGTTACATGTTTACTATTTAGTATTGAGATCCTTTCAAAACAGTATGATCCACAAAGGAGTCAGCATAAGATTTCATTTGATGATGGGTGGGGCCAAGAACTAGGTGTGAGACCCATGCACTGTGTACATGGCAGAGGTCAATGCTCTGAAGACATGGAATCAACAGAATTAAGCTGTTCCATAGTGACCAAAAACTGACTGATTATACCCCCCAGTAAAACTGACCTTATTGAAAAAACTGCTGGTTCATTGAATGCTGTGATATACAAGAGGAGTTCTCATCAATTGACAGGATTGAACTGAATTGATGTTTCAAGAATGAGGTGTACTGTGACCTTGTAAACATTTTGACACCACTTAAGGTGCTTAATATCATCTTACCCAACCCAATGACCTTCTAAACAAAGCCAACAAATAGGTGTTGTGTGGCTTTCCAGGAAATGACCTGACACATTATCAATCTGAGATTGTTGCTGGTAACCTGGTTGTATATGTGTGAATTGTTAGGACTACCTAAGATATGTAGAGGGTATGTGCTATCAACCTCTTCAGATAGGACATAAAAAGCATTGGTTGCTATCAGGCAAAAATCTAGAAGCAAATGAATTTTGTGAGAGAAAATTTGATGAGGAGAAAGAATTGTGGGAGAGCAAAGAGGAAAAAACCAATTCTATCTCTTCATGGCAAGTCATATTGTTCTGTGTTCTGTGTCTGATGAAGAACTATCAGCATGATTGGTCCTTGATTCAGATCTCACCAATAGCTGTGGCTATTGGAATGAATGGATTTCATGTATCAATACATAGGTCACCAGATTGTTGCATGATTTTAGGTTCCTTTGACCCTTTGAGCTTGAAGCCACTGAGCAGCATACATCAGAGTAATCCATGTACTGATCATATGTATAGCCAAATAGGAAGTGAGGTTTCCATGTTATTTGAGTTCACCATCAAATTGTGACTAACATGGATGACCAGTTTGACCAGATAGATCATCAATTTACCTGGTTCCAGATGGCTATTAACAAATGTCACTTGAAAGTCTTACTGAACAAATGGGGGTATATCCCAAATGTAGAGCACCAGAATTGGTTCAAACACAGAACAGTCCAGTGTTTGTAGTGAATATATATATGATTTTGATCAGGCTATACAGTCACTATTTTGCAAAAACCCCTTCCTATAGGAATGGCAAGGCTTTGCAAACTTCATTGTAAGTTCAAACAGACATTAATTAGAAGCAGTTTTGCAAAACCAGCAGGCCTCCCATAATTGGGCTGCTCTGAGGAAGGTGTAAGTGATTTGGATGACATGTCAGGTGTGACTTGCAGAGGAAGGATGTCAGAGAATGGCTGGACATGTCAGGCCTACATGTAGGTTGTGCAGAGAGGCTTGATGACATGCTGAGCATGGATAGTGAAGCTAGTGAAGAAGGACTAGATGCTGTGTTGAACATGTGTTGTACCAAAGGTACAGGAAGTGTGGACTCTGGAAGGATATCAGTCATCAGTGTCCTAGGCACAGTTGGCCCAGGTCACAAAGGAGTAAATGTAGGTTCTTCAAGAGCAACTGGGAGTGACAGCTGCAGCAGCTGCACAAGAGGAACAACCAGTATTAATATGGAATCATGTGAAGAATCCAAGGATGACAATGTTCAATCTTGCCTTGGAGTAGGGACTGTTAGCATGATGATGGGAATGATGGTTGCTGGAGCTGGCACAGATTGATGTGAGGGTAAGAGGCTTGTGATGGAGGTCCCTTCCAATGGTACTCCAGCAAATACAAGGAGAGTTGATTGATGTGAGGGCAAGGCATCAGAAGGGATGTCTTCCAATGGTGCCCCAGCAGGCACAGGTGAGATGGTTGTTGGTGGAGGAGGTGGTATCAGCTGTGTATTGAGATTTGAGGTATCTAGAGTTGCTTGCATCGCAGTTGAATTTGATTTATTTGATTGCACTGAATTGTTAAGAGTATTTTTGATGAGATGGGTGGTGTTGATGAAAGGGAGGCCAACAGGAGTTGCCACCACTTTCTCAAGGTTGAGTTGGACCATCAAAGATTTGAGGGGGTTATGAAGCTTAAGTTTCAAGTTCATGAGATACATCAATGTGTGTATCCCTCACATATCTCTGAAATCATAGAAAGAGAAGCTATCTCTGTTTGACAATGCTTGGCTGGTGGCTTCAACATCGAGTTGATCTGTAAGATATTATCCATGTGTGCATCCCTCACATACCTCTGGAGTTGTGGGAGAAGAAGCTGTCTCTATTTCACAATGTTTGGCTGGTGGCTCCAACATTGAGTTGATATGAAGCTAAAGGTTCATCAGATACAAGTAATCCATGTATCCATCCCTCACATACTTCTGAAGTCATAGAACAGGAAGCCATCTCTGTTTGATGACACTTTGCTGGTGGCTCTAACATCAAGTCAGTAATTGGCCAAAGTGATCATTTCAGAATTATTCATTTCAACCTTCAGCTTAGTTCCATTCTTCCAAGCAGCATGCTAGGATGGGTAATTGTCTGTTATGAGCTGATCTGCCTTCCAATCATTTTTGCAGAGAGCAAGGAGCAGGTATTTCAGTTTCATTTCTTCTCTATAGTAGGTGAGGATATCCATTGTTGCCTTATCCCAGGTAGATAGATGACAGTTGCAGTTGGCAAGTGCATTCCAAATGACTTGAGCATGGAAACAAATATTCTTTGCCACATATCCATCCACAGGGACACCATCATTGTCCTCAATGTAGAGGGTCATGATGTTGACCCCCTTTGAGGCATGAGTCTTTCCCCTAATGCCATCCCAATGATTGCTGCTATCCTTTCTCTTTCTTTTGAAGTTGACCCCCTCATTTTAGAACCAAAAGTGGACATTGGGGTAATCCTTGTGTTTTAATGGTGAACTCAGGCTGAGAGAATGAGGGAGTACTGGCACTGAAAGCATTGCTTGGAGCATGGAAACCATAGGTGTTGATGATCATATAGGTGAGGGCAAAGGCAAAAGTGCATGCATCTTGTTCATGTATTGTTGCAGACTATACATTTGTCTACATAAAATTACAATCAAAACAGGGAAGACAAGGAAGAAGCATACTCTATGGTCTCCAAACAAGCTCTATTACAGGCTAATCAGATTTCCTGAAATTTAGACACAGGTTAGGCTGACTTACCATAAGACTCACAAATCTACCCTGAGTTCATCCCTTTCCTTCTGAATATTATCCAACATAACTCATATAGATTCAACATTCTTCTTCTAACTGGAGTTTTTGCTCTGGAGAGACAAGACCTGTTGTTGCAAGGACTCTGTCACTGAGGAGGCACTAGTGTAGCTGGAAGTTGAAGAATTATGAGAAGATTGTGTGTACTATAGAGAAGAATTACTTCATAGCAGACTTAGACACTAAGTGGAGCACATACATTTGTGCGATATGAAGAGTTATTCTGCCTTGTGCCAGCACCTGGAAAAAGTGGTTCTTGCTGTTGATATAATTTGGAACCTCCAATAAAGTTTTTCTGCAAAGCAGAGAATGGCATGTCAGATTTCTAGGCAAGATGACATGAGCAGCTCACTATATTGACAAAGTTACTACTCAAGCCTTCTGTGTCTGAGCCATTGATAGGATCTTCAAGTATATAGTCATCATGATCCAAGCCATTAATGAGGTCTGCCTTGTAGGAGCTGATGTCAGACATATGTACATATGTAGCACTTAGCAATGGGGAAGAGTGAGCACTAGTGCATGACCATATGCCATAGATTTTATTTATTTATTTGGCTCATTGAAACTCAGTTTAGAAACATGTGAAGTGAGGAACATATATACATATCATATATAATACTATTAGAAGCTATGTATAGTGGAAGCACATATGAATGAGGAATGGCATTGGTTGAGTAGTATACTTTCACATATGACAACACATGAGAATAAAAACTGCATAGGCACTTGAGCTCTTGAGTACAAGTAGGACATGAAGTCAATCAATCTACAAGGGTATTCCTAGGTCAACATGTTTCATTGTAGTAGTCAGAATCATGTACCTTGCTTCTAGTTCTTTTTTAACTGGGATTTGAGCTCTACATCTGCCACATGTTTTATTTTTGAAACCTCAGTGGATTGTAAGCTTGCTGCTGTTTGCTGTCTTGACATTGCAACTGCTGATGTCCTTATTAACACCAGTGACATAGGGATCCATGATTGCATCTCCAAAGGGTTGAATGAACAGGTCACAGGCATTGCTGGGCTCAATATTGTGTTGTTCCTGACATTTAACAATGTGGATCAGTCAAGAAGGGTTATTAATGGATTTGAAGTTAGGATAGAGGGCCTTCCACAGCTGTTGAAGGTAAGGCCATAGAGGCTCAAAATAGGGTGAGATATAGTCAAGAATCAGGCCTTCCATGTTGAAGTGAAGGTGACCCAATTTTAAACATTCTAAGTCAACAAAGGTATCTCACTCACTAAGCCATGAACTGAGAGGAGCATAGTGCTCTTCAGCCAACAACTCACCCTCTTGGGGATTGCATGGACTCAATGCTTCATAATGAGTGCATATGTAGAGGAGGACACAAAAAAGACTTTCCAAATCATATGCAACTTGATGTTGGTTTGCATGGATGAGAAGGCCATGAATAGTGCAGTACCCTGCACAAAAGACAACTGTACAGCTCAATTTGGGAGCAAAAGTGAGATCATCTACTCACAGTGCAAAAACCCTGTCCACTGTTTTCTTTTATAGGAAATCCAAGTTGCTCAGAAGAAGGTGCATGAGATTTGCTGGGTAAGGAAAGAGATTGATGAGGACTCAGATGAGAGTGGCTTAGGCTTGAGAAGACTGGAGATAATGGCTTAGAGTGGAGAGGCATGATGGGAACCTATGGTTCAGAATGATAGCCCAAAGGTGGAAGAGAATGATAAATGTCAAGATCTTCATGGAAACTGAGGCTTGGTGGTGGCAAGGAGAGTGAATGATGTTGGAAGTGTTGGTTTGACTGTTTGAAATTGAGATGTCATGATGAAGGGCCTTTTGGTCCTGGAGATATTTTCTTGCTGAATTGTATATGTCAAAAAAAATTACATGGAGCTATTATTGGATAAACCTTTTGTTACATCAAGGAAGATTCCCATGAGTTTGACAAGATGTTTCACCTTTGAGAGCTTGATGCCAACAGGTGTCAAAACCAAACACCTCTCCCTCATCTCCTTCCACACTGTTTCCACTTTCAGATTTTTCTTTGAGCATGCCAATTTCTGCTCCTTGCTCAAAGAGTCAGATGAATATTGAAATAGCTCTTCTAATTGAATATCACCAGTATTGATGTGTGCATTCTGTGTCCATTTAAGGGGTCTCAGCAGAAAGAGAAAATCCAGCAATGACAAAAATTTAGCCTCATGATGCCTGCAAACTTTCAGAATCCATGAATCCTTTAAAATAGCTCTGGTTCCATCACTCAATGTGATGCAGTAAACCCTGGTACCATGGCCAACAACCTCCTATGCTTTGAATAGCTCCTCAATGACATCATATATTTCACCCATTGCAATCAATTTGAGCAATATTACATGTAATATTTCTTGCAACACTTGCTTTGTCTATAGCTCCAGCAGCAGCCTTCACAGTCTTGTTCTTGCTGATAAAAATGAACCTCTTTTGGATGACCTGAACACCTCCTTCAGTTGGAACTGAAGTTTGCATGGAGCCAGTTTTGAAGACAGGCATGAAAAAATGATTCTGATATTCTGAGATGAAGTCATCAGATCCAATTTCCCACTAAAAATGAAAACAAGGCCAGTCAATATCTCATGCTACAAGTGAATGGAAAGAGAACTTACCTTATTTTCATCCTTTTGTGTTTCATTGTTGTGTCAAGTTCTGACTGCAGGCAAGATAAAAAATCACCATGACAAATTTTTCTGTATCCTTTTGGTATGAGAAAGGGCCAAAGGTAACTTTGCACTGCCAATCTATTAGATGAACATACCAGCCATTTTGGTATAGGGTTAATGTGGAGACAAAGATGTGATTGCCTTTCAAATGAATGAAATCAGAACATAATCAATGTATCAGCAAGAAAAACATATCTTGAGTATAAGGCATCAAAAAGCTTTTCACATTTATCCCTTGAATCATCCTATCTGTAGAGCCCTGCAAAACTGATGCCTCCCCTACAGCAAGAACATTTGGCCAGTAGATATCATCAGCATTAAAGTGCAGCAAATTCTTAGAGAGCTTAAGAAGAATAAGGTCTGGTTTTGTGTGCCATGAACCAACATCAATGATTCAATTGTGCTTTTCAGTGGACCAGTGGATGACTTCCCGTAAGGATCTGAAGTCGCTAACCACTTCAGATTTTCTTCAGATGGTGTCTTGCCGAGATGCCGGATGATGGCGATCTTCTAACCGAGCCCATCAGACTTCACATCAAATTTTTGGGGCTCTTCAGATTTCTTCAGACCGCGCAATCTGGCGAGGCCTCAGGACCCCTCGCCAGACTGCGAAAACGTTAGAAATGCACTTCAGATGAATATAATCTCCGATCCCATCAATTGTGTGACCCCTTTAGGACAATTTGGCCGTCAACTTTCCCATCGTGCCTGTAAGACCCTTTGCATCGTCTCTCCATGGAGGAAGGTCATCGACGGGACCCACATACACCGCGCAATCCTGCGCTGCATCCTACTGCACCGCCAGGTCCTTATGGACAGCAAGCACAGTATCATTTTCCACCAAATATGCATTATCAACAGAACTCAGTGTGTAGATTTTTGTGTCTTGATTTCGTAGGGTTGACAGCCCAACTTCGTGTAGTATACAGATTCCAATGGATCAGCCCAAC
>JAGGAW010008718.1:1917-17588 GCA_017657375.1 Termitomyces sp. T27 | reverse complement strand
AATTCACGGAATTCACGATTCATGGATGATGAAGCTGGGCGGCCGGTGACAAGTTCCCGCATCCACCGTAGGAGCCCAAAGATACTAAGCACGCTCCCAAGGGCGTTGCGGAGCTGGGTGAATTGATCGGCGACGCCGACCATGGCAAAGAATGAGGAGTGGGTCGCCATGAACGTCGACTCGAGCATTTGTGCGATACCTGTGAAGGTTTGAACGACGGAGTGAAGGAGGGCAAAGGTGTTTTGTGTCGTGGACTCTAGAGTCTGACTGAGGCTCGGGTTGTTGGGGTCCATTGGCATGCCGTTAGGGCCCATCATGCCGCCCATTCCGTATCCTCCGTACATCCCACCGCCGTATCCACCATAGCCCATCCCATAACTTCCCATTCCACCATACATCCCTCCTCCGTACGAGCCCATTCCGCCATATCCGCCGTACGATGACCCATAAGAGCCAACTCCGCCATAGCCACCGTAGGATGTACCAAGTCTTGAATAAGGTGAGGCGCCGTAAGATGAATAGGGAGAAACTGTGGAGGATGGCTGTGTGAGCGCTGCTGGCCGCTCTGGCACCGTGGGTATCTGTGAGGACGAAGCTATGGGTGCTGTAGATGATGAAGCTATTGATTGAGCAGCAGGTGTGTCTGCCAGTGTAGAAGCAACGTCATTTCTCTCCCAGGGCTTTGGTGGGGAAACCATCGTAGATGTTAGGGTGCAGCCTAGAGATCCGGAACGAGCCGTTTTCACATCATGCGGCAAATTGACGGATCAAGTATTTTACGCGCACGTGGTGAACGCCCTATTTGTGCCGCGTTACATAAGCAACAATTGCGTAATTGTCCCGAGCCGCAAGCCAGCTTTCAGAAAGAAATGATTTGGACTGAGGAGAGGGACTTGAAAGTCGCTCATATTGAGTGAGTTTCGGCCATTCAGAGAAATCTCAATAGGTTCCAACCTGTACTAATAGAAAAAATGACTCCGGAATATAGAAACAAAGGTATCAGGCATGTGTAAATCGAAAGAAAAGATGACTCCGATTCCTATTCGTTAAACACCAGTCGCACCATAATGAGGTTGAGGAGGTTGTGAATAACCAATGATGCCTTGATGGAGAGGCTGATACTGTCCATTCCCAACATCTGCAGACCATAAGGAAAGAACATGAGATAGCAAAGACATGTACTTACATTGGAAGCCGCCGCTACCGTACTGCTCCTCTGCTTGAATCTTCTTGTAGATAAGCCAGAATGCATGGATAGATCCAGGAAGGTAGCCGAGGCTGTAGGAAACAATATTCAGTGTAATGCTCGCCGACATGGAGACGAAGGCTTACACAGTCAAACAAATATTGATAAGGAGGTCACAGCTACATCCAGTCACTATTGCAGCCGCGGCTGGCGGGAAGAGAATCGCAATCTAAGGGCGATGAGTATCATGGCATATGTTGGTATAGGGAGGTAGCAGTACCAGAATGAGAATAACATCGGAGGTCTTAACCATGGTGGTAAACGAAGAGTAGGGACGGAACCGACCGACGATGACATGTCAGGGGCAACTGCGATCAATCAGATTCTGATTAGATTTGAAGCCACGCGACAAAAAATTGGCTGGCTGTGACTTGGATCGATAGGCAATCCGCGATTTACACGATACGGGCTCTTATTTCTTTCTCGTGCTTTCGTCCGTCCAGGGCTTGTACACTATCTTTGAGTCGCTCCCTACCGTCCTATAGTCGTTCCATGTCACAGACAATAGAACTTGCCCAGGTCTGCCTTAATGTCCTATTTCAACCAACTATCCGTTTAACGCTCCATATAGACCGGCAAACGCGATCATTTGCAGGCCCTTGAGCAGAAATACCAAGCTCGATGGCGTGAGGAGCGCCTTTTCGAAGTCAACGCACCTTCCGCCGAGGAGCTCGCTGGCCTCACTCCCGAACAGATTCGCTCACAGCATCCAAAATGGTTCGGCAACTTTCCTTTTCCATACATGAACGGCAGTCTGCATCTGGGTCATGCGTTCACCATCTCCAAGATTGAGTTTGCGGCTGGTTACCAACGGATGTTGGGTAAACGCGTCTTGTTCCCTCACGGTTTTCACGTCACGGGAATGCCCATCAAGGTGTGTTCGTCGTATGCTTTCTGAACGAGAGCTGACCAGGATTGTAGGCTTCCTCAGACAAGATCATTCGCGAAATTGAGCTCTTTGGCCCCGACTTTGAACGGTACGAGGAGGTGACGGCAAAGCTCGCGGCTGAAGAGGCCGAGAAGGAGGAGGCTGAAGCTGCTGCTGCTGCCACCGATGGTATCGTCGACAAAAGCAAGGCTAAGAAGGGTAAACTCGCCGCCAAATCGACTGGACACACCTACCAATTCCAAATCATGGAATCCATTGGTATTCCTCGCGCCGAAATCAAGAAATTCGCGGATCCTTACCACTGGTTGACTGTATTCCCACCCATTGCTATTGTGAGTGCCTTCGTGTTTTTGCTCTTACATTTCATTCATACACCCTTTAGGAAGACAACAACGCGTTTGGCGCTCGCATCGATTGGCGTCGTTCTTTCATTACTACCGACGCAAACCCATACTATGATTCGTTCGTTCGTTGGCAAGTCAACAAGCTACATCAGCTTGGCAAGATCAAATTCGGCGAGCGCTACACCATCTACAGTCCTAAGGATGGTCAACCGTGTATGGACCACGATCGCTCTGATGGGGAGGGTATTGGACCTCAGGAATACACTGGTATCAAAATGGAAGTCCTTGAATGGAGTCCTGCAGCCAAAGAGGCTATCGAGAGCAAGGTCGGCGGCCGCAAAGTCTTCCTTGTGGCTGCGACTCTCCGTCCCGAGACTATGTACGTGTTTTCTATCCTCTTGTCCATTCGATAGTACTCACGTTGTGCAGGTACGGCCAAACAAACTGTTACGTTGGAACCTCGCTCAAATACGGTGTCTTTGCCGTCAACGACAAGGAAGCGTTCGTCTGCACTTATCGCGCAGCGAGGAACATGGCATTCCAGGGTATCTCGGTACCACGAGGCAAGATCAGCCAGCTCGTAGAAATCACCGGCGACAAGCTCATCGGAACCAAGATCAACGCTCCCTTCTCTCTCAACCCTGAAGTCTACGTACTGCCCATGGACAATGTCCTCGCAACAAAAGTCAGCACCCGTCACATGTAGCCACTCTTTCAACTCATCCTCCTCAGGGAACCGGCGTCGTCACCTCCGTCCCCTCCGACTCGCCGGACGATTGCCAAACGCTCTACGACCTGCGCAAAAAACCTGCATTCTACAAAATCGACCCCTCATGGGCCTCGATCGACCCGGTCCCCGTCATCTCTACCCCGACCTACGGCGACATGTGTGCGCCTGCGTTACTCTCCAACCTCAAGGTCCAGTCGCAAAAGGACACCAAGCAGCTGGCGGAGGCGAAGGAGCTCGCCTACAAGGAGGGGTTCTATAGTGGCACGATGCTCGTTGGCGAGTTCAAGGGCGAGAGTGTGCAGGACGCGAAGCCGAAGGTCCGCCAACGCATGATTGAGGCGGGGACGGCATTTGCGTATGCGGAGCCAGAGGGGCTAGTGATCTCGCGGAGTGCGGACGAGTGTGTGGTCGCGCTTATGGATCAGTGGTATTTGGACTATGGAGAGGAGGGGTGGAGGGATCAGGTGGAGAAGTGAGTTTTTTATTGTTCGCAAATGGGCACATATACTGACTTGGTTGCGAAGGTTGTTGGCGAAGATGAATACGTATAGCGTTGAGACGCGTAACCACTTTGAGAAGACCTTGGCGTGGCTTAACAAGTGGGCGTGCGCGCGTACATATGGTCTTGGTTCCAAGCTTCCCTGGGATCCTCATTTCCTTGTCGAATCTCTGAGTGACTCGACTATCTACATGAGCTACTACACCGTCGCTCAGCTTCTGCACGGTTCGAATCGTTTTCTCATCTACTCAATTTTGATTTCTCAGACTCCTGTATTCAGAAAACAGTCTCGACGGATCCAAGCCCGGTCCTCTAGGCATCACCGCCGACCAAATGACCGACGAGATCTGGGAGTATATCTTCTGCGACGGTCCCTTCCCTGACCCCTCACCTCTCGCCCGCGAAAAGGCCGACGCCCTCAAACACGAATACTCCTACTTTTACCCCTTCGACATCCGCTCCTCTGCCAAAGATCTCGTTCCCAACCACCTGACATTCTGCTTGTACAACCACGTCGCCATTTTTCCTGTCGACAAGTTCCCCCTGAGCATGCGCACGAATGGGCACCTGATGCTGAATGGCAAGAAGATGTCGAAGAGCTTGGGTAATTTCTTGACGCTGCGTGATGGAATTCGTAAGTTTGGTGCAGACGCGACGAGGTTGTCGTTGGCTGATGCCGGTGATGGGCTTGAGGATGCGAACTTCGAGGAGAAGACAGCGAATGCGAATATCCTTCGTGTGCATACGCTCTTGGCCTGGTGTGAGGTATGGTTGTGTTCGAGGTAGTTCTTTTGATGTTATGATCTAACCAGTGTTCTCAGGAAATCATCAAGGATGAAGCGAACCTGCGCAGTGGTCCTCGTAACTACCATGACGGTGTCTTCGAGCACGAGATGAATGAACTCATCAACGTTACTCAGAGCCATTACGATGCGTAAGCCATTATCCTCTCATCAAGTGTATTCACCAAACGCTCTCCGCAGGATGAACTACAAGGACGCTGTCAAATTCGGCTTCTACGAATTCCAAAGCGCCCGCGACTGGTATCGCGAAGTCACCTCAGACGTTGGCATGCACCGCGATCTCGTGCGATACTGGATCAGCACCGCCGCTCTCATCATCGCCCCCATCGCGCCCCACTTTGCCGAACACATTCACTCCACTATCCTCAAAACACCTACCTCCATCCAGCTCGCCCTCTGGCCCACACCCGTGAAGCCCGTCGACCGAACCGCCCTCGAGGCCGCGGCCTACATGCGCGACACGATCAAGACGATTCGTGACGCAGAGGTCTCCCTGCTCAAAATGCTGCAGAAAGCCAAGGGCAAGAAGGGGCCGGGCGGACCCGCGGCGGCGTTCGATCCTAAGCTGTCGAAGAGCGTGCGGATTTATGTCGCAACGATGTTCCCTGAGTGGCAGGACACTTGTGTGCAGGCGGTGAAAGATGCTTATGATGAGCAGACAGATAAGGTTGATGATGCAAAGGTGAAGGTGCTGTTGACAGAACGCGGTCTCATGAAGGACAAGCGTGCTATGCCTTTCGTTCAGGCATTCAAGGTCAGCGTCCTTTGCCAACTGCTCTCCATACAAACTAAAGCTTGATTTTGTTCGTAGAAACGCATAGCCCAATTCGGCGCACAAACAGCCTTTAGACGCGCCCTTCCGTTCTCCGAGAGTCAGGTTCTGCGTGAAATCCTTCCTTACCTCAAGAAGTCCTTGGGCCTCGTTGATGCAGAGGTTCTCTCCGTCGAGGAGGCAAGGCAGAAGGAGGGTGAAGCGGGCTACACAAAGAGTATAATCGATAGCTCAGAGCCTGGTACTCCTGCCTTCGAATATCGTAACGTATAATTAAAGATTCAATGTACAAATCTCTGATATATATAGAAGTTATCACTCACCGTAGCGTTGAATACGATTGGAGTTTACGGCGTCAAGAATTAATCGAACGAATGGTAAGACCCACCGATTTAGCGAAGTACTTATAGACGTTCATTTCAATCATGATGAACAAATACAATACTTGTCGGGGTTTAGTACTATAGTACTTTAGTTCAGTGGCAGAGACTTCAAAGTTGGGCACAAGGTCGCGTAAAGATAAGCAGATTTGTTTTGAGGACACTTGGTAAAACATCTCAAGCAAACAACTGAACCAATATCTCTCTGTTCTTGCGCGTCTACACATCCTTTTCCTTTATCCTCGATATTTAAGCCGAGGATAGAGTCGTGCATAATCCATCCGAGCATCCAAAGGGAAATAATGGATGACGCCATGCGTCTGAGTCCAAGTACAGAAGTATATAAATAAGTGTACAAGTTTAAGTCAAATCATGATTGTTACCTGAGGAAGATGTATTCCGGTTATACAGTGATCCTATGATCAGATTCTGTTGATCATAGGAGCTTGCTCTTTGAGAGAGTTTTTACGATTACGAGTTCATGAACTGTGGCGAAGGGGTTAGCAGAAGAGCAAATTGATTTCGAAGCAACACTCACTCCGGTCAATAACAGAAGAGGTGGCTTTGGTGTCCTGGTCCACGTTTAAGAATACCAATTCTGCAGAGTACTAGTAAAAGAAAGCATGTACACTTACGATAGCGCATGTCAAGTGTGAATGTATTTTACGTTTCTTAGGGGTATTTTGGTGGTGGAGAGTAACAAATACATTCAATAAGTCTAGAGATATCAGCACGGGACAAGCCGGATTGAAACAAGAAACGTACATTTTGCAATGGGTTTTGTCTCGTTCACACCATTGTAAGATTCTACATAGCTTGAAAATTGAATACGGTCTTTCCGAAGTTTTTTATCCAGAACATCGAGCTTGTTCAGAAACAGTATCAATTCGACCGAGGCTAGAAGTTTGTTGCTACAGATCATCTTCCAGAGTTTTAAGGAATCCAACTAATCAGAAAACATTGGTAAGTCTGATGGGAAGAAATGTAGAAGCAAAAGAAGTTGAATCTCACCAGGCGGTTGACAGATTTGTCTTCAGCGAGTGTCTGGTTAAAACCGGATAAGGGAGCTAGGAAGATGATGACATTAACTGTTGTGGGTGTCAGACAAGTAGCTCACGCACAAAAGACATGTGAACACACCGTCATCAAAATACTGAGCCCAAGCAGCTAGGTCAGTCAGTGATCAGGTTGACTCATTCAGTCCGCAGGAAATATTCACCTCTCTGACTCCTGCTGCCTCCGACATCATAGATAACCCATTCCCTGCCCCCCTCGTTTCCTGAACACTCCAGATTTCGGAGTAAACATTCATCTGTGTTATTTAAATCATGTACGCGTACCTGGTTTCTCCAAGCTGATGTGATGTTCCTCTGGCCCGATCGTAGTTACCCTCGCGCGCAAGATATCATCTGCCGCCGTATGATCAGCCAGTGTCCCTCAATTCATTGTCCGGCGAGCAAAACTCACCTGAAGTTGGCACATAATCAAACTGCGTGACTCGAGCGATATCGTCCAGGAAGCTAATAGTAGGAGTAAATATTCTAAAATTCAAGTTTGGGAGGATTATTACTAATGATCAACTTACAAGCCAGGTTGTTCGTGAAGGGATATCTCGTGAGCCCTCAGCCAGTCCTGCACGCTGGAATCTTTCCATAGCATGATCATGTCTTCTGCGCATGCTACCAAAATCCGTCGATCTGCCTCTTCGGACTTCTCAACACTCCGCGACGGATTTTCTGGATGCCGCCGACCCATAAGAAAATCTTTCCATCCTGTGCTCGAGCGAATCGCGACTTCGGAAGCTTTGTCGGGATTATAGACTGGCCCATCAGAGAGGGACGGAGAAGTAGCAGATAGACCTCTGGTTAAACTCGCTTCTACTTGGCGTAACGGGGCCAGCCCAATGCATATTCGTCGGAGGTCATTCGATAGAAAGTTGTACAAAGGTTGATGGGATGAGGAACCTTGTGATGTATCTGCAAGAAGGTTGAGGATGAAGTTGATTGATCGAACGAGATTTAAGTGAATTATGGGACGCCAAACTTTTGCCTATCGAGGAAGATTTAATTTGCACGTAGAATAAAATCATGCACAAGTTGAATCAGACCTCTGCGGCAAAGGTTTTTGGGGAAAAGGTGAGCTGGAAATTCTTCAAAACTGTAGATTTCCCTGATTCTGCTTGCCCTGCAAGTTAGGAGCGCGTCAGATCGCCAATCCGGAGTGAGAAATCGCACCAACCAAGCAGGAGTATCTTTGCATGGGGTTCCCGTTTTCTTTCTGCCGCAAGACTCTTGTCAATATCATCACTGACTCTCTTTGCTTCTTCCTCCGCGGTGATGCGTTCTAGGCGCGCCTGCTCCGACTCGTCTGAAGGCGGGGGCGGGGGCCAGAGCGGTTTAGCGCCTGAGGTTTTGACGGACATGGCAAGAAAGAAAGGAAACAAAAGTGAGGAGGTTGAACGTAAACGGGTAATAGAATCCCATGGTTCAATTCACTGTCCTTCTGATTGAGAACTTCCCAATGGTGATCAACAGTCAGCTTTTGTCGGTATGCTCTGTTCGGGGATAATTCGAAGCGGCGTACGGAGATAGGATTTAGGCGAGAGACTCACTATGTATCTCTCACTAAGAGTAGCACATATTACTTACGTAGTTTCACTCTGGTTCAACATTACACAGCTAGCTTAGCTCAGGGACGAATTGCTAGATTGAAATTCTTTCTGCCACGCATAGTTGCAAGACTCACTGAACTCGGAGTGCGGTCGAAACAGCCGAAAAAAAGACGCTGAGTGGTCCACGGGCCAACCACTGGCATACATACAGTCGCCATCAACAAGCTGGAAGCAACCGCGGATCGCAGAGACACGGAATGAACGCAAACGAAGGCAATTCACTTCGAATCCACTATAGTATCATCCATTGAAGGGGATTGAAGGTTAACGTTAACGTTTACAATGTACATAACGGAGCGGGATCTGGATTTTATCATCTGAGCGATCATCGGACCGATCTAAGCGAGTTGACGGACGATTCTCGTCGATTCTGACAGTACTAGTCTCAGTGACAGCGATCTTTGTCCTTTGTCCGCAACTACTTAAAGTATGCAAAGACAATAGTATGCAAAGACAATCATGATTCTTCAGAGTCTCCGGGATTCTAAACACATCCCAGAACAAGCCAAATCTTGGAAAGATAGAAGGGAACGAGGATGAAGCGAGCGACATAAACAACGCAGATCAGCAGGAAGGGAAAGAAGATTGTGAACCATGCGAATAGTACGTTTCCGAAAGCAGTGAATGTATTGTGAATGATAGTGAGATCATGAGCGTGAATTATCAAGGCAAGGCATGTACAGTATTTAACAGATATGTGGTTGGTGTGTCGGAGTATGCAGTTCAAGACAGGGGCATTGTTCAGAGCAAGTCAGAGGACTGACCTCTCAATTACGCTTTTCGCTAGACCAGGGTATCTTCGCATCTTCATCGCGAGTAAGCACAAAGACAACGTCGTCTTCGTCCTCGTCGTCTTCATCCACATCGCCTTCCATGTCTGCATCGACATCAGCCTTCGGTTTCTGTCCATCTTTTCCGGTATATGCCGCTCCATCTTGGTCGTCATTCCAAGTGATAGAATGCTTGATGTCGTGCGTGTTCACCTCATCTTCGTGCTCAACGCTGCTGGGCCGTGCGCCCGGGAGCACAAAGGCCCGCCAATCTTTCATGCGCACCCAGGTGTCTTGCACCTCCACAACGCTCGATAGCGCGAGAACTTCGCGCACGAGAGCCTCGTCCTCGGTCAAGCGTCTGACACGGTTGAAAGACGCGATCAGCGAGATCGGCACCCAGCCCTTGGAGTCCAGCTGTCAAATATAATAGATTAGTGTCAAATGATCCCCTAATCCAGAAGCGAAAGAGTATAGACGAAGAGAAGAAGAGACTTACCCGTTGTCGCAGGAAATAGTCTTGCGCCATGTTCTGCGCACTGAGATAATACTCGAGCTGACCAAGGAGATACCATCGAGTCGTGTCCAGAGAGAACGAGAGTTGTGTCACGGGTGCCGGAACCGGCGCTGCCTGTGGCATCGGAATGGGCGTGTACCCTGTTCCGTCGAAATACGTCCCGTTCATGCCAATTCCATTCATGCCCATTCCCATCACTGGGCGTCCGGCGTAGAATCCGGCAGCGACAGCAGGATCGAACGGCGGAGTAACGTTGAACGGCGGCGGTGAACGCATGTGTAGGTGTTGCTGGTGGTGATATCCACTAGTGCTGCTGCTGCCGTTGCGGCGATGGGTATGCCCCCCGCGCCCGTGTCCATTTCCATGACCGTTTCCGCGTCCGCGGCGCGGCGGGTAAGCACGCCCCTCGTGCCCTGCTCCCTGCCCATAATTGGGGTTAAAATGGTGGTTGTTGTTGTGGTAGCCACCACGGTGCGATGGGACCTCGCGTTTGTTGTGCCGAGGAGCGTAACCGCCTCGTTCTCGCTCCCAAATGGGGCCCATGTACCCATTCCCATTATGCTTCTGTTCTTCCATCTGCGGTTGGGTCTGAGGAGAGTCCCCTGACGACCCGTGTAAGCCAAAACCGTACCCGTAATCTTTTACCTCGAACGGGTCGTGCCCATCCTCATCTCCTCCTTTCAACACGAGCTTCTCTAAGCGCTTCTCCAGCTCACTAGGAGAGGACTGCGAGGGAGGTTGATCTTTCATCACGCCCGCATCAGTGTCAGTGTTTTCACCAACGTTGTTCGTCGCCTGCGATGGTGATATAGCTATGTGGGAGAGTACTGCCGCATGAACTTGAGAAGGCATCCCTCCCTGCTCGGCCACGACCGTTCCAAATGCCCACCGGGTTTCGTTCGCCGAATTGCCGCCTGTGAGATCTAGAACCTTCCCCTGCTTTTCCTCACCGTTTTCCGATACTTCTGCGAGCCCAAGCTTTTCATCAACTGTTGTAGTTCGGCTGCGTTTCCCAGAGTTATGCGAATATGAAGAAGTTTGGGAGTGCGTCCTCGAACGCGAACGAGTCGTGACGATCTCACCCGGCGCAACACCAATAGTGAATTGCGGGAAAGGCTTGGGGTCGTCTACATCCATTGATTTGGAATCGCACACGGGACTGGGACTGGGGCTCCGATCGGTATCAATACTCCCAAATGTGGGGATTTGTTGGCTATCACCATGCCCGTCCACGTGTACTGGGGTAGAGGAGGAGACGGTGACTGGAAGAGAGACTGCTGGTGGCAGTGGACCTGTATGGGTGGTGTTTGGACATTCTGTACAAGTAGAATCGTGTTCCTGGTGTTCAGTCATCGCGGTGACTAGAGAGTTTGTGTGTTCGTGATGTTGTCGTGGTATCTGGTGCAGCTGGTATATATTAGGGTTAGAGTACCTCGGGCTGTGCTGGCCTGATCCCGGTTGGCTCGTGTTCGTAGTCGGGTTCCAGTGCTGCATCGCGCCGAGGTTTGAGTACCAGTTGTGAAAGGGATAGGGAAAGACGGGAGGATATGTCCCAGGCGGAGGAGAAGCAGGATATGCGAGTGGTGGGGTACCGACCGGGGCGTAGTGCACTACAAATGGGTTAGGGTTTGAGTGAGTATAAACGGGAATGGGCTGTGGAGGAGGGGCGAGGTGTGGCTGGACGACGAGTGGTGGAGAGTGTGGGCGTGAAGTTGATGGATGGATGGATGAGGGCATTGAAGATGGATGTTGCTGCTGATGAAGGAGTGATGATGTTGAGGTGGTAGTGACCGGGGAGCGAGGTCGTGAAGAATTTGGTTGCGGGTGGGAATTTTGAGTAAATTCTTTGTCGTCGGGGAGGCGTCGGCCACGGGGAAATAACGGGCTTGATTGGAGTGATTCAGAACGTGATTGAGAAGCACTGGGTATGCGGCTATGAGCAGCTGAGCCTGAAGCAGAACCGGGGAATGTCTTGTGAGGGGGCTTTCGAGATCCGGAATGCGAGTGAGAGTGATGTCGAGAAGATTTTCGACGTTGGTTGCCGAGGGCATCTGCGGCAGCCTGGAGCTCGTGTGGAGGTATTGGGACCCATTTAGATTTTGTCTTTTCGCCTGGAAGGAGGTTAGTTCGCGTGCCTGGGGAGAAAGGGCTGGCAAAGAAGGAAAAAACACGAGGACACTAGAGAAAAGAGGGGAAGACGTACTTTTTCTAGGGCTGGGGACTACGGGGTCGTGATTAGGAGGGGATTCATCCTGCAAGGATTTGCCAACCTCGGGCCAGGTTTCATCATCGATCGCTGGAGGCGGCTGTCGGCCAGGATTTGTGTTTGCACGGACGACAAAAGGATCGTGATCTGGGCTATCAGGCGTGTGTGACGCTGTATCTGGGCCTGCTGGAACAGTTGGAGTCACCGTTGCGAGGTTGGAAGGCGCAGTTGCACGTGCAGCAGCCATTCGCTGACTCCAGACGTTGGCGATGGGAGATTTGGGTGATGCAGTTGCCGCAGAGGCTGGTGGATCTGCCGATGGAGGGTCCGGGGGAGGACGAGCATGGGACACGGCGATGGGGGAACGGATGTTCTGAGCCTTTCTTGCACGCTCTGCATAGGATAGAAACTGGGGTGATGCTACATCGGACGACGGGGATGCTACATCGGACGACGGGGACGCTACAGCAGATGACGGGGACGCTACGGTGGACGACGGGGACGCTACGGCGGACGACGCCATGGACGCTCACGACAGAACAGTGCTAACAGCAAAAGTGACACGCTCAACTGTGTGATTGCCGTTCTTCCCACGCTATCTACCAAGCCGCCGCCGCGTTTCTTCCAGCGCTAGTCCCAGTCCCCACGACGACCGCTCACTCCATCCACGCTTCTCCCCAAACCCAATTCCCCAGACTCGGTCTCGCGGACTGGCCTCAACCAGCCGACGTGTTCCTGTCTCAAGTAGCAGCTTCTTCAACTCCTCGTTCTGCTCAAACTTGAGCAAGTTTCCCTCAAGCACGATCCTTTCGCGATGAGCCACCCATTTTGCCTCTTCAAACCCTCGCACCTCCCGTCCAAGCGCCTTGACCTGTGCCATCGCGCCCGGCCCTGTTCCCTGAATGGCTAGCACCTGCCCCGCAATCTCAAAGTCCCCAAACAACAGCGCCTTCTGCACCATCATCCACTGTTTCGCAGACGTGAACGTAACGGTCCGTTCTTTTCCGTTGATTTCGATTGTCGTTGTAAATGGCGATGGGTACCATTGGCCTGCCTACCCGCTACACTAATGTCAGGTCGGTGAGGCTCCTCAATTTCGATGCTTGATACAGTTGTGAGTCGCGCCATTGCATGAGATCACGACACCCGGGAACCGGGTGAAAATATGTCCTGGAATCTACAGCTCTTTCTAATGCTCAACCACAAGGCGTGTTGCAAGTATGGAGTGACCACCCAGATCGAAGAAGCTTTCGTCTGGTGGTACTTATAGGCTGGGGTGCATTTACAAGCGAGTTCGTCCGCAGTCTCTTCTGAGCCCCTTCCTACCTGAGGTGCTGTCATCGCCGCATTCGCTGTTGTGAGGGGAAGGAAGAGCTGGCTTGTCAATCTTGTCATTGGGATTTAAAAGCATACGTTTCAGCGGAACGAAAACCAGACGTCAGTCAAACCCAAAGGATTCTTGACGTGTTGTCACGCTGTAGCTTGGAAGTTCCTTCAAATGCTCCTGATATCCTTGATGTGTCTTCAATACTTACGGATACCCAATCCTTCAGGATGGTGTCCCTTCGCTGTGACGCGTTGGCAGAGGACCATTCTCGGCGGGCATAAATAAAAAGTAAGTAGAATCACTATGGGCTTTCGAACGACAGTACGTTGTCCTCCGAGCTTTTACATTACAAGAAAAACCAGCAGAGTTGTGAACAATTCTACTCAAGATGGAGGAATACTGAAATTGTACGTCAAAATCAAGTCACCAATTTTCTGTAACGTTTGTATAATGATTCAACCCGGTAACCAATTCAATTTCTGAGTATTCAGCGTTTGCAAGTAAGTATTTATGCGATTAACAATGTGCACGAGGGGGAATATATAGATAGATGCGAGTAAAAAAATGTATGTATGTGTATGCCTTTTAGTACTTATTTATTAAGATCTTCATCATCCAAACACGAATGGACGAACGGGCGAGACGAGGAGACGATTTAGCGATGGATATAGGTAGCAACGAAATTGAAGAAAATCCAGAGGCATGTCGCAGACCGGCGAAAGCGAAAACAAACCAGGGAATGGGATATCAAAGGAAAAGAGCAGCAGAAAAGCAAAGCAAGTTCAAAGAGAAGCGAGATCGTGCCAGGGAACCCGTCACTTGGTATACGGTGGCAAACTCGCCGTCGACTCGCTCCTCGGAATCTTGTCCTCTTCAGACTCTTGCTTCTTTTCCTCCTTGACCTCCTTCTCCGGCTCAAGCTCCTTGGCCTTGACCAACAACCCCCCCTCGCCGCCTCTCGAGCTCGCCGGGGTCGCCGGCGCGCTCCTATTATGCGCCATATGCGCCCTAATCAGATGGCCCGCCGCAAGCGCGCTGAGCAACGACAGCTCGCCCGCCATAACACCCGCAGCGATGATCCGCGCGAGCTGCTGCGCGTTCGCGCCGGGCTGCTCGGGGTGGGGACCCTTGATGCCGAGCATCTCGAGTATGGCTTCTTGCGGCGAGAGAATCGTGCCCCCGCCGACGGTGCCCCGTCGCCGTCACGAACCTCGCAAACACCGTCCGCCCCGCCATCACAACCTTGATATCCCTCAGCCGTGCAAACCGCGACGTGCTCTCAAACGCCGTCCGGAGCTCATCGTACCCGTCACCCTGCACCCACGCGAGCGCCCTAGCGGCCTCCTCGATCGACGGAAAATCGATCGCGGGCCCGCGCGTCATACCGTCCTTCGTGACCACGGTCCGCACGCCCCCGCCCGCGTTGAGCGCTTTGCACCCGCGCGACGTGGACGCGACGAGCGTGCCCTCGGCCGTGGCCATGGGTATGGGGAACGACACGCCGTCGATCGTCAGCGGCCCGGCGATGCCCAGCGGGATGGGGATGTACCCCACGACGTTCTCGCAGCACGCACCGAGCACGCGCGTGTAGTCGTAATGCTCGTGCGGCACCAGCGAGTGTTCCAGCGTCTTTGTCCTCGACGCGCGGGCTGGCCGTACGTCAGCATCTACCTCACACACAGAAGAAACAAACTTACACATGACTGCCCTGCGCACCCGCACCGCCCGCTGCACCTCCGCGCCTCTCACCCCCCACCCGACCTCGCCCCCGCTCAACGCCTTCTCGAGCGCGTACGCCGCGACCTTCCCCCGCTGCACGAGGCACACCACCTCCTCGTCCGTCATCCCCGCCAGCACCTCCGCCTTGCCGTGCATGCCCTCGCCCGCGTCGTATAGCTTCACCAGCTCGTCGTACGGCCTCGTCTCCTTGCTTGCGGGTGGACTGGGCAGGGGGAGGGGAACGCGCGCGGGCGGGGAGGGCGTGGAGACGACGGTGGGCGTCGTGGGTGTGTGCGCGAGCGAGGGGGGGCTGGATATCGATAGCGTCGGGACCGTCAGCCTGGCTTGTAGTCGGCGATCAACGTCCTCGAGCGTGAACGTTTTTCTCTCCTCCTCTTCTCCCTGCGCTTCCCTCCCTGGCTCCTTACCCTCATCCCCTTCACCAGCTCCCTCGAACCTCAGCGCTTTGCCGCCTACACCGACACCGACACCCACCCCCGCACCCGCCGCAATTCCCTTGATCAGGTACCCATTCAGCATGATGCTGATCGCGAGGGCAACGACGATCCACTTGCTCAGCACCGGGTCGCCCACGAGGCGCGTCCACGAGGACATGAAGCCCTCGAAGGTGCGCGCCCTGCCCTCCTGCTGCTCCACGCGCGCGAGGGAATCGATGGCGGGGAGCGCGAGGGGCTTGACGAAGATGGGCGCAGATACGCGCACGACAATCTCGTCCTCGCTCGGCCACGAGGCGATTTGCCGCAGGAGCGCCTGGATTTCCGGATCGGTTACATCCAC
>JAGGAW010008717.1:0-17695 GCA_017657375.1 Termitomyces sp. T27 | reverse complement strand
CAAAGCAGGGAAATTGCCAAAAACATGCAGCTTTGAAAACATAAGACTCGGACAAATACTTAGAAAACTCTGCGCGGTCAACCAAGGGTAGTTCATGCAGAAGGTAATGTCACAGGGTTCCAGGACCTCGGACACAGCTCGGCATTTGCTCCCGACCTTCCTAAAACAGACCTGACCCTGGAGGACAACGGTAATGTACTCACGGAAACTGCTGCCACGGGGACTTAGTGAATCGGACCGAGAAGGACCGGATCGTCATGGGGCGCTTCGACGATTGGTTCTGTTGCCCGTTGCCCGATGAGCCGACTAAAGCCGACGAAAAACAACACCTCACTACACTGACAAAATTGTCTCGATTCAAATTGTTCGTTTCAACAAGTCGATCATCATTATGATGAAGGAAAGTCGCGATCGTCAACAGTGATCTCAGCGCCACAATTCCGCGCCCACATTCATGCCAGTTTGGACAGGACAGGAGACAGATACCGGGGGACCCAAGGATCGAGATCCATGCAGGATGAGTCATGGAGCTTGTTTGAAATTATACATGAATTAACCAATCTTCTTGTGTTCCGAGTGAATACTACATACTAGGTAGAGGAATTAGACGTTCTAGCTTCTGAAGTCAATTAAGTCGAATGGAAAGTAAAGGTAAAAGTAAGCAAATTCGCCATCAGGACACTATAGCAACCTAGTTATAGTCGGTACTGCACGAAACATCCTTCCAGTCTTCAAGACGTCTCAATGTCTTCTCCGATTCTGTCTTCGCAAAGTCGAAACAATCACTCCCCACAGCTAAGACAGTTGGGAACGGTCTGCCGTATGCGACACCCTCCCCTCTCACTACGTCGACAATTACCTCAACTCCCTTGATAGGATCTCCAAGTTGTTTACCGTCATATCCTGTGAATCAAGTTCAATCAAAATAGTACACGACGATCCAATTGAGTAAACGTACGATCCATAAAGGCATTGTCCGCATCAGTTACTGGTCCGTAATCGGGGATCCGGACGGATTGAGGTATATGGTGAGCAGTTGCAAGGATTGGCGTGCGGAAATACCCAAACTCGGCACAGATACTCCGTAAGCCGAGTGGGGAGATCTCAGCATGGAGTGTCGTAGATATGCCTGAATATCAAAAGGTGTTCCAAGATAAATACATGAGGTTATCAGGTGAAATCACATACCACGGAGAGCGAACTTTGAGGCAGCATATATTCCGGCATTGGGGAAGGCACTACAAATTCAGGATATGCTTCAGTTTCATAGATGTGTTTAAAAAGAGAGTTGATAATTACCCCCACCCGCGCAAAGAACCAAGGAACAAGATGGTACCAGACCGTCGTTCGCGCATATATGGAAGGAATGCACGAGTGACGTTGAGTGCGCCAAGAACGTTCGTGCTGAACAAACCTCAGAATGAACTCTGTTACGTTACATCATTGCACCTTGACTTACTTGATCTCGTCGAATGTCTCTTCTGGTCTGGAAAGATATCAAAAATGAGATTCAGGGGCCGAGGCAGCCATTGAGGCAGGGGACATACGTATTTTCTTCTATTGCACCAACCAAGAGATACCCTATGGATTTATAAATTGGAGATCAGGAAATCATGTTACAGTTGACACTAACCGGCGTTATTGATGAGAGCGTCGACCCTTCCATAGAGTCCAACAGCCTTTTGAGCTACCTCGCGCAAATTATCAAGAGGAGCTGTCACGTCAAGCTCAAGAACATCAGCTCCTCTTGCCTTGAGATCATCAAGCTTGTCCAGGAACCGTGCACGAGCCGTTGCAATGACTTTATCACCTCTCTTCAACGCAGCAAGAACGAGCTCACGGCCTAGACCAGATCTACGTTCCGTCAGCAGAAATCGACGTTATAAGATAGGTGATTCACTCACGATGTACCAGTGATAAGCCAGACAAGTTGTTTGTTAGCCATGTTGATAGGATAGTGAGAACTGCTGGGGCTCTCAATACCTGCACAAAGCTCCTTAAATATATTTCGCAAGTGTTGAAGCTCCGATTCTTGATTGCGATGCAACATGTTTCCGACCACGCCGCTGTAGGTCTCCTATTCTCATCTACAAAAAAAAAACCGGTACAGCAAACGCCCTGCCATACCTCGGGTAAATTCCAGGTGAGCATTTATGGAATAAGAACCCTTACTTGATTTGACTCATATGCACGCATAGCAACTTTGGTCGCCGGTCTCATATTCTGCCGATTTGTTTTCGGCACTATGTATTGCACCTGACTCCATATTGTAGTACGCCAAGACAACGCCTCATTAACGTTGTCTTACACGAAATTGGAGTATACACCTAGCGAGAGAAAAATCAGATTACTATAACGCTCATTCGCAAGACATCTGATAGAATCAAAATATCAGCAAATCAAAACTAACTTTCCTACCACTCAGCCTCCCACTATCCAATGCCAAGAGAGAAGAAAGGCATAGATGAACTGCTGAACGACAAGATTTTGAAGCTATAGGAATAGGACATTTGACGGTGCTGGGATGGATTGTGTCTAAATGACAACATGAGGGGCACGCAAGGCACATTGGAGTTGGTCGATTGTTCAGTGGCGAAGGAACGGCCGGAGGCTTCGCCAGATACTGTCCTTAGACAAGAAACTGGATCTCGTGACTGGATGTGATCGCAAAGAATAGAAATGAAATGAACTGTTGTCGAGGAACTGCCGTGGTGTTCGGGGAATATTGTACGACCAGAGTTCTAGAGCTGTCTCTGATGCAAAACACCCAGTGATTCAACTACTGGATCCAGTGTTTCGAAAGTCACACAAGAAAGTGAGTTTGAAGGCACAGAATGTGAAAATCTGCATTAGTTCATTTCTAATTGCGGTCAACGGAATTCCGCAATGATGCACGTATTGCCTGCCAACGGTATCTTGCCCACATGACCGTCTGTGGGAGAAAAAGCACTGTGGGAACAAAATATCGCAAGAAGCTGGCGCTCCTTTGAAGTCGGACTACTAGGCCGTCATTCAAGGCTGATGTTGCATATGGGACGGTGAATGACGCGAATGGGTCGGGCTGGCAGACGAAACCTTTTGAGTTTCAATGAGCAGACTATGCATGGCAGTGAGCCGTCAGAACGGTTACGGCGTGAAGATGGTCTGAAACGGAATGGTGAGCAAGTGGAAATGGAATATGAACGGGGATAGGAGGGACACGAAACGGGGGCGGAATGGAGGCAGGATGAAACGAGACGAAACACGGGAGAGGAGAAGGCAACCAAGCAAGAGGATGAGTGACGAGAATGAAGGAGAAATTTCGATATTGTGAAGGTATTGTGAAAGGAACAAACCCAATGAGGAACAGACATAGTAGCAGAAGCAGGGAGGTGACGGTGACGTGACAGGAACAGGAACAGGAAAAAGTGAGCAGGAAGAGCAAAGGAGAACATGGAATAGGTAAGCAGGGAGAGCAAAGGAGAACATGGAATGTAATGACGTACGAACGGCTATGATATGAAAACAGTAACGGAGAAAGTAGAGACCATGTGAGGCGGGAACATGTAGGAAGATGAATTGGGGATGATACGGGGAGAAGGTGATGGAATGGAAGAAGGCTCAGTAATACTCACGTGTCCTTTGATAACTCCTGATTAGATTTTTTCATCAGATAAGTTTTGGGGAATTTTACGTGCATGACTTTCTGATGAAGCACATCGTTTTAGTTTTTCCTCCCTGAATACTTACTCTCTTGATTGATGACTTGGCGGGAAGCTCCTACTCCAGCCAGGATTGCTGAGGAGATATAAAAACAGTCTAAGTATGTTTTCTCAACAGGTAGACACCTTTACGTCCAACCCTCATGAGCAGATCTAATAAATTCAGGGCAACCATCTTGATGTCAATGAAGAACTGAGATCGAGGGATTGGGCTATTATTGGTCCTCAAACTTCGGCTTGTGGTTCTTCGATGACGAATTCCTTTGCTTAGGACAACGCACACGCTCCTTGAATTACACACACCTTTTCCCTTTGCCTCATTGTAGTCTTTAGTCATGACTACCTCATTATCATTGGTGGGTGCGACGACTAACCGGGACAGAAATGCTGACGACAGTGGGCGGGGTACGTGTTCATGTGGTTCTTTAACCGTGACTTTTCTTGACTCGAAGCCAGCAAACACAGTGGAATCTTTACGTTCATAACAGACATCTCCAACAACCCTCCACGTCCACTGAAGCCGTCCAGACTTCCACAAACACCTCTGCTCTATCCCTTACATCGCCCGTACCTATACTCTCGTCCTCTACAGTACTCATGTTAAGTACTAGGCCCACTTGGAGGGTTGCGACGCAGACGAGCGTCGTGCCTGTTATGTATGGTTGCCTTCAAGACAACGAACATTCCCACTGACCCATTGATATCACCCAGTCTCAGCACAAGCACAACCGGTGCGCCCATCCCAACTCCCACGAGCACCTCCGCTCTACCACACACATCATTTGCGCCTATAGTCTCGTCTTCTACAATGCTTGTGCTAAGCAGCAACCCCACTAGGAAAGTTGTAAGACGAACGAGTGTTGCGGCTGGTACCCGTTCAAACTACCACAAGCACCTCCGATCCATCATTTACATCCCTTGTGCTGAGCACCAACCCCACCAGGGGAGTTGTAAAGCGGACAGGTGTTATGTCTACATCTGTACTCACCTTAACAAACATTCACGGTAACCCAATCAAAACCCATGCATCCGTCGAGACTACCGCGAGCTCCGCTCTATCATTGACATGGCTCATGCCTATAACACCCTCTACAACGCTTGTGCTGAGCACCAATCCCACTGGGGGAGTCCTGATGTGGACGACCGTCGTAGCTGTTACACCTATGCCTACCTTGGCCACTGTGTCCTCTACCATCTCAGACCTGGACTCAGGTAATGGGTGCGTTGCCTTGCCTCATCTCCTCTCCCCACTCCCCCCTTTGCCAGTATTTAATCCAACTACACCCTCACCCCAACCTCTACAGATTTTTCCAAAACACCAGTGTGGTCGCAGGCACATCCACCACCGTCAGTCTCGTTGGCCTCCTTGTTCTCGCACTCCTCATCTTCGTGACTCTTGTCATCGATCGCCGGGGTCGAGCCAAAGTCAGGTACGTCGACAAGCATGGATCTCATTTAGCTGAGCGTAACGAGCTGACTTTCTTTGTAGATTGCGAATGAAGAAACATCACTCTTTGCGGTATGATCGACAAGCAATTGAAATTTCACTCTGAAGAAGCGAGGGGCAAAGTACGATGGTGGGTTGAGGTGGCGTGACGCAAAAGCTGTGTTACATGCATCCTTAGCTGGCCTGAGCTTCGTTATGGTTAGGGATAAACCATCGTACCTCAGAAATCAGAAAAGTCAGTGAGAGTGCGCAACCGACGCGACGCGTCACCGGCACGTGATAGGAAAGTTTATGGCATTGGCAGTGATGGCATCAACCACGCGGCTCATCTAAAGAACACTACTTACTTGGTGTTCGCAGTGATTGTCTACATGCACGGCTCTGCGCAGTTTTTGATGGTATACACCACTTCAATCCTCCTGCCTGGATACTCCCATGATCACTTTTCTTAGTAGAGAACACCCTCGAGTCGTCAAACGAGGTGGAAAACTCTTGCTCCAACGACAAGTCCTCGAGAGCCATGTCACTCAACATGAGCAGCTGCACAGGTTCGACAGCATACAACTCGAACATTTTGACTTCATTCCTGATGTCATTTTCCCCCGCAAGCGTTGTTATGTTGATGGATTGAATCAGTAGATTCAGTCGTCCATCTGCTTTGTCAGAAATTTGTAGTCGAGCAGGTACGTCAATGCATCAAACTCGCTGGGTTCTCAGGCTGACTGTCGAGTAGATGAACTTAGTCGTTTCGTTTTCCATGTCTACAATCATTGATGTCATCCAACGACATCCCAGGCTACGCAGCTTCACTGGAAGTTTTGGGCGGACTCCCTTTCTACGATCCTCAAGTTTTCCTGACTATGTCCAGTGAGAGCATTGCTGACGACAATGGCGTGCAACTGTTCCTTCGAGGCAAGTATCTTACTCAGCCCGCCTTTTTTTTTTTTTTTTTCTAAGTCGAACTATCACAACACAGAACATCGTCGCACACGTCTGAATCGTCAACAGCTATTTCGTCGAGAACCCAGCCCCACAAGATCCCCCAAACTCTCCACCCACAGAGATCACAAACCCACTGGACCCCCAGCAATTCCGATCCTACCATTCACACATCCGCTACCAGCTCAGCCCACCATTCCGTCCGTATTCCCGACAAATACCCTATCCAGCATTATCAGTACGCAAATTTCCGCAAGCACTCCCACCACATCTTCAGCGACATCTCTCGTGCCCACAACGTCTTCCTCTCTGTCGCTCGTGGTGTCCACCAGTTCCACTCAGGGAGTTGCGGTTGCGGCGCCGACAATTGTCGTGACTTCTACGATTGCGCCAGTTTCGCCCACCACATCCTCTTCTACCTCTGCCTCTGATTCCGGTAAAGGGTATGTCTTCCTTCCCCCATCATTCAACCCCAACCACGCACTGACCCCCTCTCCCTAGATTCTTCCAAAACACTGGCGCCGTCGCAGGCACATTCACTACCGTTGGTCTCGTCGTCTTCGCGCTCTTCATCTTTCTCACGACTTGCATCATCCGGCGCCGTCGCCAAACAAAGCCCAACCGTGTACTCGATGATGCAACTGTCGAAGCCACCAACACGTCCGCGCCTGGTTTTCTCAATGTCAAGCATGACCACGAGTATGAAGGTGGGAGCCTACACAGCGATACGTCGAGCCCTTGGACGCTCGTACAGCAACCGAAGAGCGCGAAGGTGTATGAGATTAAGGGGATCGGACGAACGGTGAATATGGCGGGTGTGGGATCGGGTGGGGGCTATCGATCGGGGTACGAGTATGATCCCTATGCAAAGAGATACGGACAGCGGGTGTATGGGTACGCTGACGATGCGCAGGCGCAGTATCATCCCTACCCTGACCACACTTCCACTTCTACCACCGAATACAACACATATACCAGCTCCGCGCCCTCTTCTTTCCGACCCGCAGGCGCAAGTCAGGAGGCGACGTCGTACTATCGCGGTCCCAGCTCATCTAGACCCAAATCCAAATACCACCAGCTCCCTCAAGCTGCGGGTTTCAATCCGAGTTTAAGTTCAGTTCCGGACACGGAGTCAGTCGCGGGGACGCAATCTCAGATGCAGAGAGGGATCTCGTTAGACCATAATAACCCTGAGCATGATGTGTTGTCGAACCCGTACGAGGCAGGGTCAGGTCAGGGTACGCATGTGGTTGCGGGGATGCAGATGCAGAGAGGGATGTCGTTGAACCGTGGCCATAATTCCGGGTTCGATGAGTTGCCGAACCCGTACGAGGAAGAGTTGGAGGCAGATGAGGCCTACGGCGGGTACGTTGACGATTATGATCATGCGCACTGAGGGGGTAGGGTTGGACGGGTGACACGAGGGGGCTATTATAATGCTGAGGAGAGGCCCGAGGTTTTCAAGGTTGGTTTTCTCCATTTTTTCTGTAGAGTTGAGCATGATAAAGTGACTTTATCCATGATTCTCCACGTGCCTTATTCAAGTTATTGGTATCCTCATCTTTCGTCACTTCGTTTCGGAAAATTTGCGTCCGTCTTGTATTCCAATGCTTTAAACTCAAGTAGTCACGACGCGTCACTACTCATGTGTCCTTTGACATCCTTGATAGATTGTTAATGAGATGTGCTTGCTGGGAGATGGTACGAGAAAAGAAAGACGAGGGCCTGGTTGTTCGACGTCAATCATAACAGTCTTGGCTTGATGTATAGTTGATACTAAAATATCAATACCAGCGCCTCAAGTCAGAGGTTACGAAGCTCGTCAGCTTTTGACTACCAATGCTATTTTACTCAGCTACCATCGCGAAGCCGGTACCATACATCTCGTTCGGTGCTCTGAGCCTTCCCAAGGCACTCTCTGAGACGATCTGAACACCATCATCATCAGATGAAACCTTCTTCCTTCAGCCCAGCATTTACTCGCGACTCTACGACATCGATAAACAGGGTTGAAGATGACAGATCGTCAACATCTGCACTTAAGGGAGCAGCACGTTCTCCCTGATCTCGTTGAGCAGATCGTCCGTGAAGAGTAAATAGAAGGACGAGAGGCGGAGCCAGTGAGCAATAATACAGTCAGGTCGCGCAAGAGTTTGTTGTGATGTTCTGATCCATGCCCTCGTCTAGGACCCTCATAGATGTAATCAAATACTTCGATGGATTCAGAGCGTGTAATAAAGTCCTGGATTTCTCGGAAGAGGAGAGCATCTGGGATTGTGACTACATAGATCTTCTGATGTGAACCATAGCTAATTGTGGAAAGTTGAGAAAGTCAAGGACACGAACAGAGTCCGAATCCAGTAAGGGACACTGGAAGGAGTCAAGGTGGAACATTTGGCAAGTGTCATGAAGAAGAGGTATGTCGGAGAAAGCGATTTGAAGTGCATAGTCTGTTTGAAGATATGGATGATACACATTTCATCAGCGTCAGAGAGCGATGAAACTGTTATTTGTGTCCAAGGGAAAGGGTCATAGGTCTCAAAGCGGATCGTATAATAACTCCTTGTTTCCAGGGCCTCTAAATGCGGTAGGAAATGGCATGAAAGAGGACGTGATATGAAGCCTAGGCCCAGAGAGAAAGAAAGTTCCTTTAACTCAATGCACTGGCTCAAATGTCCCAAACCTCGGAGGCATAATTTAAGGATCCCATATAAAGACGTGTTAGTCTGTCAAAGGGAATGTGCGGCCAACGAAGGAGTACCTTGCCAACTACCTTGTTGGAACTGAGTCTGGTTTCGAGCCTGAATGCCGTAAGATTCTTGGTGCCAGTAAAAATTTGATCTTTCGTATCTGCTTGTCCGACTTCGCGGATCCTTGTTGGAGGATATAACTTTGATAAGGCCATTGATGAAGGTAGGGAAAGCCGGTTCTATGTAGAGGCTTCTAACTTTCGAATTCTTGGAATTGTGCCCCTTGTGATTGTCTTGCTATATATAAACCGCGGGAAGGCCATACGGTAAGATCTTGTCAAGCCGATTGAGATTTCCATTCTTCAATCCGGTGATATAGGTTTTCAATTGTTGGCGAGACGATGGGGTATGTCAACGATTCCGACTCGGATAACAACGCGGGAGAATACTTCCCGTAAGACGTCCGCAGGAAGGTGTTCGTGTGGGGGCAGGTGTAAATTGAGCATCGAGCTTGAAGGTTAACGTTCGTATCTGAGTCTGTTCCCAATCACGTTCACGATGGCATAGACGTGTGATTCAAACACTTTAGATAGACCAATATACTTCCATCCAATTGTCACAACACATCCTGGGCTAATCTTGACCACGAGGAAGATTCTTCAGAATTTCCGGAAGGGGTTTGGTCTGAGGGAGATCGACTGCACAGGCTACGAGCACAGTAGGAGTGAAATTGAAGCCAGCCACGGAGTTTGTGAATACGGAGTTGCAGGCCGGGGCAATGGTCTCTTCGTGAGATGGTGTCACTCAAGCTCGCGTGTCCGTTGATAATCTTGATTAGACTTCTGATTAGATCTTTTACTTTGGAAATTCAAAATCCTCAATCTTGTTGGCTCAGTCGATGGCGGAAGAAACGTACATTCAACATCCACTTAATTTCAGGTACTCATCCGCTACTGCCTTCTCCACTTCGATATCGACACCGAGAATACCTATTAACTGGTAAATACACAACGGAGTAATGCGCGGCGGCGTATCGTAGTAGGGTCTTGCTAAGTATTGTTTTCTATTTATCTAACCTCTATCATAGGCTCAAGGCGACATGATACAGCGCGTAGGCTAGTCAATAGACAAGGGAAACATCCATTCCGATAGCCAAAGCCACTGCCACCTCCATTCCGATGGCTAAAGACATTGCCATCCCTTCTTACTGTAACTGCAGACATTCGCCAATCCAACGCTGAAGATAATCTTCCCACGAACTACACCTCGTCATCACCTCACAAGAGAAAGGTGCCTTGCTCATTCCCCCCTCTGCCGAGATGGTAACCCTGAAGTGAGGCACCGCTCGATTTGCGTGGGAGTTGGCCGGCGGGGCTTTTTCATGGGCAATGATATGAATGATTATCTCTCTTGTGTTGATCTTTCACTCTCGTTATCGCCGTAAAATCCCCATATGTAACATTCAATCTCAACATGAGTAAGTGAATTATCGCCTTTCTATCCCCTCTTTGTCTTTATTTTCTTCTGGCCATCTTTGTTATTCCCGATGACTGACACTCCTCTTCCAGTCAACTATCTTTCGCAAAACTTCCCCGTGTCCACCACAACCACGTTCCCTGTCTCACAGAGACGAAATCTACGATCCACAATCTATGAGATATGCAAAGATGTTCATCAACCTCCCTTACCCAGAATCTCCCGTATACACGCCATCCACAGTCTCATCGTGAGATGACAACGGATTAAATCCCCTGACATCATCATTTAATATTTGAGGGAGGACGGTTCATGGGGCGGAAGACGTTAGAGAAGGGAAGGGTTGCCATTGGTGGATGAGTGGGGGAAGGAAGGTTAGTAAGAATTGAGGGGTGGAGGGTTGTTTTTATATGACGCGTCAACTCAACATTGACAACATGTCTAGGATACAGCGAGGACAGTGCCGAACGAGGGGAAGATCCTATGATATCGATTTCTCGTATTTCTATTGATTACTGTCGGAGAAAGCGCTTCCTTTGCAAGTTTCTATTAGTCGTTCTCAAAGTTGGGCGCAGCACGCGGCCGTAGCACGTCAAGGGATAACGCGGAAACTACCGTACAGTGTTGGTTTACCGCAATCTCGGTTTACCTCAACCTTCTTCCCATTGACAGAACTTCGGGCCGCTTATTCCCACTTGAACTCTATCGTCACGCCTCTCTGTTCTGTATGGTTTCCTGAACGTTTTTCAAGATATGAAAGCCAGAACTAGGAATAGACCGCTCAATATATGTAGGTACTTACTAGCTCAAGGTCAACGCCAGAGAAGCCATCCTTTCATATCGAGGTGTCATAATTTCACAGTGTTGCAGAGCTTCTCCGAACGCAACGCGTGGTTTACTATTTACCTCGAAGTTCTTCCCATTGACGAATCTTCGGGCCGTTTATTCCCACTTGAACCATATCATCACGCCGTTCTATTCTGTACGATTTCCTCAATGCTATTGGTTATTGTTGGAGTAAGCGTTTCCTTTGTGAGTTTCCATTGTTGAGGGATCGTCGGTTTACCTCAACGTTCTTCCCATTGACAGAACTTCGGACCGCTTATTCCCACTTGAATTTTATCAGCGCGCCGCTCTATTCTGTATGAATTCCTCAACGTTTTTTAAGAGCCAGATCTAGGAATAGACCGCTCAATAGCTGTAGGTACTAGTTCGAAGTCAACGGCTGTCATGCAGAGCCCGTCTTTACCCAGAAGAAGAGATCGGTTTTTGATGAACCAGGCTGATAATGTGGCATCAGAAGACGTTCGGACCGTTACTCAACTTCGGTGTAGCAACTGACAGAGATAACATAAAAGGACCGCTTCATTACCACCACTCCATTGTTGTAGCTTCTCGAAACTCGAATCTGAACTCCCCTATCTATCATTACACTATGCCTGGTACAGTGCTCCCTGAAGCTCCTCTTCACAGCCCTCCTCCTACCACAAAGGAACACTGTGAGATTTGATATCCTTTCATCTAGTGTTGTAGTAGTGACGAATGATTTCAGTGGACTTTGCGGACTTAGCCATCATCGATCTTGCAAAATTTGATACCTCCGAAGGAAAGGCTATACTTGTCACAGATATACGCGATGCAATGCATACAGTCGGCTTCTTCTACGTTGTCAATCACGGATACACTCCAGAGCAGGTATCTATTCGTCTCCTTGTTTTTCTGAAAAGTATAGACTTCGATTTTGAAGACACGACGGATGTTTAATATTGCCGAAGTTCCTTTCACCGTCAGCGACAAGGAACAACAGAAATATGTTGCCAAAATACAGGAAACCGGAAGTTATCAAGGGTATAAGCCACGTCAATTTTGGGTATTTATTCTGCTCAGGATCTGGACGCATGCCCGAGTCATTGACAATAAGCTCACCAGCATATAGATGCAGGCGTTCGAGATCAAATCGAGCAATACAATCGTAAGTGGAGTTTGTCGACGGAGACTCCACGTATCGTCAAAATCCCTTCCCACAGTCCACACCGATGTCACTTTGAAAGAACATCCAGAAGCTTTGCGACCGTTTTTGCCTGAAATTGATTCTTTCATACGACATAACCACTTCAATATTCTTCTTCCACTGTTAAGGTATGGAATCTAATCATTCAATGACAACGCTGATGAAAGATCCCAGATTGCTTGCTCTTGGTCTCGAACTTCCTGAAGAGACGTTTGTGGAGAAGATAACACCGCTTTCTCCGTCGTCAGAAACATTTTGTATGATTCTCACTTACTAGAGCGTTGACTTCTCATCAATGATTCTACTAGGTCGTTTTATGAAATAGTAAGGAAGCCCATGTTGACTATCACTTTCAAAACAATTAACCTTATCTACAAGTCATCCTCGTTCATCTGAAGACGAGGAGAGGACCAGGAATGTCTGGTTGAAGGGTCATACAGGTAGCATTGCAGTTGTGTCGTATTCGAGAGTCAACACTTAATCTGTCCATTAATCTCAGACCTCGAAACTTTGTCTCTTCTGTGGAGTCAGCCGGTTTCAGGGTTGCAAATCCGTTCTACAAGCGGGGAGTGGAAATGGGCAAAACATATCGATAACGCTCTGGTATGGTATATCATCCTCGAAATGTTCTCTGACTGACAATTAAGTCTAGGTTGTAAATGCTGGGGATGCTCTCGAGCTTCTATCCGGAGGCTTTTACAAGGCCACAATCCATCGTGTCCACCAACCGCCGCCAGATCAACGAGGCCTTCCACGTCTAGGCATTTTCTATTTCTCATCGTTCGATAATGATGTGAGGCTGGTTCCATTGGTTCAGAGCCCTGTTCTTCAACGTGTTGGAATTATCCGGAAGACGGATGATGAGCATGCTCCAACAATGGGGGCATATAGGAAGGGAAGGATTGCTACTTATGGGCTGACTTCCCCGAAGGAGAGAAAGGAGAAGGGAGTAGAAGAAGAGGAAATTGCAGGAGTAGTGGTTCGTCACTATCATTGACGTATTCAATTCCCATGGACAACGTAAATGTGTAACCGTGGGTTCTCCTTATTCCCTTAATGTCAAAACCATTGATGCAATATTCAATAAATCATGGTGTTGGGGAAAAAGTGCCACGCAACTTAGACATAACGATGTTTGTACGGAATATCAGACAACTGGACGTGGAATTGGGGATAAGGGAGTGATTACTTACCTGACAAGAATTAGCTATGAGGGATGACGGGGACACAACGGGGACACGAGTCTGGTCGGGTTTCACTCTGCGTCTCTAAGGATACACATCACCAATATGATTGTGGTGAGATGGCCGAGCGGTCTAAGGCGCCAGACTAAGGAAAGACCAGGGTATAAGATGCCCAGTTCATCTGGTCTCTTCGGGGGCGCGAGTTCGAATCTCGCTCTCATCATCTTTTTTATGACCAAACATGGCTCATCCTTTCACTCTTTCTTTTGTTCATCATGCTATGCACATATTTTCGGCCTTTCACATGCTGATCCTGCACACTGCAAACACGTTGTACAGAACCCATACAAATCCCAATAGTTATCCTCAAATGATATGCAACGGGTGAGGTCTCTTCCTCAACTCCTCTATATGTTTCTATGTCATCTGCTGCATGCGCAAGTTGTGTAATTGATATAAGTCATTGTCCAATTGATTTGACCTTTTCAATTGACATATCTAACCATTCAGGCCAGTGTCGATCCCAGATCTCAAGTTATAAGACGAATCAGAACTACCATACCAACCCTACCACCAACTTTCGAAGTCAACGTGAAGGGAGACTCCAGGTAGGTGACTTGACTGCGAAGTTTCTTCCAGACTGTCGTCTCTTTGTACATTGGTCCCTGTGACGCCAAAATAGACTTCTTGCAAAATGAAGCGAGCTGGGCCACGAAGATGGGAGTTGTGAGCATGATGAGAAGGAAAGAGACTAGATTCGGAGGAAGACTCCACATAGACAGAAGATAGACCCGTTTAGAATCGACTGTCCAATCGGCATTTCCCGCAAGAGTAACCATGATAGACTATGGGACAAGATGTTTTGTCATGTGAGTACTCTTCTTTCTCCCTCTGTTCACAGATATACAGACAATATACAATTGTCCTGATATCAAACTTCCGGTTAGGTGTGCTCTTCTGCCACAATTCTTCCGGTAGTAGAGTTCTGTTTGGGCGTGCTTTGACACGTCGTTTCTGCACGCATCTCTGGAGAGACACGTTTTAGACATTCGTTTTACAATGTTCTTTCATTCTACAAAACTTTGGACTGGGATGAATCGTTGTAAGGACTCTTTCAATTTGACTTTATTTCCTTTCTCTTGCCCTAGACCGTTTTCCCCCTAATATCAGTCACATACTACCAACGTGTCCAAACTTTACTCAGTTCTTTTTGCCCACTACTCGCGTGTACTGATTATAATAGTGCCTTGTCGTTGGAAATGGATCTGTTCGCAATCTAACCAGTTGCCTATCTTTGTTACATCTTTACAGTGTATCCAGCTTCTAAGCCTTGAATCATTCCTAGCCTCTCTTATTCCTTGATAAAGATACCAGCAAGAGCTTGATACCCACATGAAATGGATCAAAGTAGTGGGTTGCATTTTCTGGCTCCACATTATCCACCCATCTCACTGGTATTCATCGGCATGGAATAGCCCTATTGTCTCAGTTCCTAGTTGGTGCGAGGCAACGCTGAAGGGGTTATGATCCGATACATGCACCATAGTTCTCTGTTTCATTTCAGATGAAGTAAGGGAAAGCAAGCAGGAAGTGCTTCTACCTCGTCGAACCTGAAAAGGGTCTTGAAATGATGCTCAACATAGCTTCTGTTGAACACAAAGAAGCATAGACAAGTATGCAAGACGAGGCTGAAGATCCGCCATTTTCGGTACTTCTTTCTCCGCTCCTCTGGAGTTTCGACTGCCCTCTGTATGTGATTCTCCAGTTGTAAAGGCAGGAGTACCTTGTCGAACTTGTCGAATTGGGGTGCCATTGGTGGACTAGTGGTGGATAACAGTAATCTGTCTATCTAGCATCCTTATATATATGCTCGCTGATTTGATTGATGGCGGAAAAATGACTAAGTACCTACCAGATTGACCTACTGACGGGTCATATGTTCACTTTTCTGGCAGAAGTCAATCAATTGCGTTCTCACCATCATATGCTCTTGGTCTGCTATGAGAGAACAATATCAAGTCTGTCAATATAACAGGACGTCTGTAGCAGTCATGAGTCCAAGCACAACTTGACACACTGACATACTAATAATAGAGACAATGCATAAGTATAAGTAAACTTGAGGAACGGGAAATTACTGGCGAGATCATGACAGATAACATTGTATACAATTCTCAGGACCTTGGCTGACTTGATCTCGGCTCTGACAACAGGAAAAATGGAAGCGTAATCGAAGTCTTACTCCATTTGAACAGGTAAATCAAGGCCTACGAGATTCTCCACCGTTGCATTGAGGGCTCAGGAGGTGCAATCCCGTGGCCCCCGCAGTTTGGAAGTTTGTCGCTACAGCCGACATTCGTTGAGGGGAGTAATCTTCTTTCGTCTTGGAAAGTGCCCGAAGTCAGTATGTAGTGTTCGCGATGGAGCAAGAGTGGCATCAAATCTTGAACATGTGGTAGGAATACAGGATCTCGATAAAACAGAGTATTATTCATTAAGGCTAAGCGCTGACGGGTGCGTACAAGACCTACCAAATACGATATGGCGAACGCGGGACCGAGTCCACCCGAACGCCAAAAACTGCAGTCCCATCACCGTTCCTACACCCACACGCATCACGAGCACGCCTGTGGGTCATACTTCGAAGGCGACGAGACCCATGAATGCCATTAGCGCCACGGTGGAGAAGAAATGACAGGGCGGGGACGCGCGAGGAGAGGAGGAAGAAGAGGTACGCGGAGTAGATGTCCCAGGTGCGAGTCTGTGCGGGGAGTGGGGTAAGTTAGAGGACTGGGTGCATGGTCAAGGGACGGACAAAAAAGTATGCAGATCTTCTACAGGAGAAATTACGCCGCCCACGACGCCAAGGCCGGAGGCGAAGTTGTTTGTTGTGATTGAACTGTGGGCGTAGGATTCGACATTGAAGACTGTCAAGGCTGATTGCAGATACTGTGTTGACACCGTACACGATCGCACTGCATCAAGCTTCGGGGGAGGAGGGAGACGAAGGGGTTGCGTAGCGACGATGACGAGCTACGAAGGGAGTCAGTAAAGAAAAAGGAAGAAGACGAGATACCGAACGACTGACCCGTTCACTCCGTCATGAACACCCTCTCATACTGCGACTGCGCCCTGGCTCGTAAACGACATGAGGACCTGCTCCACAAGCATCATCTCGTTTTGGTGAAACCCCTCAACTAGGGGAGCGACATCAACAGAGTGTGATCCACCGCATTGAGTGCCTGCGAGTGATAGAAGGTCGAAGGAGGGGCTCGGCTGAGTCGCGGATGGAGACGTGGAGGGTAGAGTTGTCTTCGTCGCCCCATTCTGAGCCTCCGGTGTCGTCCTCATGTTTGTAGACTGGGTAGTTTGCGAACTCCATCTGGCATGTATTGTCTATAGGCGACAGGGAGATTCAAGGCAGTTCCGAGACGTTTGTAGCTGGGGGATAATCAGTTCGTGATGTTTCTGGGAGAAGAAAGACCTGGAACGCACAGGATCCCATCCCCAGACCCAACGACACCGCTCCCTAATGCTCTTCCAATTCCAAAAATCCTCGTGCACGGGGGTAAATCCTGAAAAGTATCGTTACTCCGTTTTGTAGTCCCCCCCGACCCGATATGACGCGCTTCATAGCAGATTAGCAGGCAATATAGTCGAAGTTCGACTTCGGGATCAAAAAAGTGAAAGGTAAGATTCCAATAGAAGGATAAGGGAGACGAAGACTCACCTTTTCGATGTTCCTTCTCCTGCTGTCCTGCGAGTTCACCAAGCGTATGCAATGCAGAACCGACGAGGTATGTTTTTACCTGGATGTCGACACGTGTAGTGGTAGTGATTCTTGTGGACTTCAATGGTGATTGGAGCGCGTGACTACGACAGACGCGACGTCAGTGGTCATTGAGAGGATCGTTGGCACCTGCAAAGTACCATGGACTCGTTGGACGTGAGTCGAATAGTATAAATGTGCAACGATGCAAAGAAACATACTCTGAATTATCTGCAGTCAGTGAGTTGGATGTTGTGGGGCTGTGATGGCAATGGAAGAAGAAAATGACAACGGTCGACTTCAAACAACTGTGCAGGACATTGCTGATCTTATTACGAGGATGTTAAGACGAGTTATTTATACCTAGAGTCCCGTCGTCCTTTGCTGCACGCTTTGTATATGTTTGTAATTGGTTTTCTCGTGTTCTCATTGGACGCAAATCCTGAAAAAACCTCTATAAGGACATAAAAAGTGTAAC
>JAGGAW010008716.1:0-17783 GCA_017657375.1 Termitomyces sp. T27 | reverse complement strand
CCTTACACCAGATATGTCTTAAAAAGGGTTTTTTCTACATTCTTGTCCAATCAGAATCTGAAGAATCATCATTACAAACAGGTACAAAGAGTTTAACAAGAGCAATGAAGTTTCTCGGTAAGTATGTTTGTATGTGAGTACCTCACCTACGGAATGGAGAGCTTCTTGTAAGTATCTTATGCTCAGGCATGCCTGCATGCCAAAGGTAAAATTCCCACACCCCGCACAAAGTCCTTGAAACGAAACACAACCAAATTCATGCTCGCTGACAAAGCATCTACAATTTCGGTCACTATCTATACAGTGGGGAGCAAGCTCCCCAATAAGTAACTCGTCTTAACATCCTCGTAATCCACTACGCGTCGCTAACACACCCGCGTAGCATAGCAGCAGCATTATATTCTTACGCCCACCCACCCTCTCCCGTTTTTCACCTTCTATGTTTCATTCTTCATTGCGTTGCTTCCAATCCTGGCGTCCGGCTACTTTTCTCGGATTTCATCTTAATTCAATTCACATGAGAAGTAGTTACTCGTAGGACTACATACACATGCTGTCTCCATTTATGCCCTGGGGTTCTGCTTTTCTCCAGGACATAGATGACCCCCAGTTCGTTCGCGCCGAGAGGCTCGACCGCGCTCACACCCATCACGTAGGCATCGTGTGTAATTGGTAAAATATATAGATCTATAAAATACTCTCTCTACGAAGCGTCTCAACGTGCACAGCGCGAAAAGCATAGTTGTTCAGAACCTCGCGATTAGATCAGTAAAAGTAAGTAATACGTGCTGCATTTACTCGTCAAGAAGCACAGCCACAAATCTTATCACAAGTTGAATCTCTCGCCGATATCGCTTGTCTTTGTGCTAGTACAATGTTCAAGAAGCCTTTAGGCGGTTTGAAGACCTCTGCCCCGCTGCGTAGCTCAGACAGGCGAAAGCTCAAGCAACGCGTCGTCTCTGCCTTCGGGATATCTTCTGAAGATGGCGATTTACTCGTGCCAGACGGTATTCAGTCTGTGAAGTTCACTACTCATCTCGAGGAACCTGGAGTAAGCAAGAAGACTTGTTTCAACTATTCCTTCATCTTAAACTGTCTTTACACTGCAGGTAGCATATCTGGCGCCAGATGGAGACCCGTTATGGTTCACTGTTGGGAAAGGTTCTGAAGATCTCATTCCAACGGTGTATACCTTGTGGAAACGAAGAGATCTCTTACCAATCATCTCAACACCATCAGCTGTGATTCCTATCCTAGTAGGAGGTGCCGATCTCATGATACCTGGTGGTCAGTTCTTACACACCTGATACAAACATCCTGCTAACGCTTACTTCAAGCCAGTTGTCCATCATACGCCTGGTGTAAAACAAGATCAACTGGTATCAATTGTGCAATACAACAATAGTCGCGAGGCCCCGACACTTTCAGCCCCGCTTGCTGTTGGAAGAATGGCACTTCCAGGCGACCAATTGAACCAAGGCATTCAGGAGAAGGGAAAGGCCGTGTTAGTTCTCCAGACTTGGAAGGATCATCTCTGGGATCTAGGATCCAAAGGAGACGCTCCTGAACCCATTCCATTCAAGTCCATATCGGAGAAGGCACCAACTCAGAGCTCAGATGAGTTTCCGAAAGATGAATCTTCAACACGGGAGACGGATACTCCGCCTGCAGACAAACTTGCGAATCTTACGATTGAGCCCTCAAATGCGCCTGCCGCTGCTGGCCCGTCATACAATGCTCAAGAAATAAGCAGCCTCCTCCACACGTCGTTACTGCAGGTTATTGCATCGACAATTCCATCTTCCGCATTTCCCATTCCTGCGACTCTTTTCTACACAAATTACATTTTACCTTCTCGACCAGCATTCCCTGCCCTGATCGTACCACACTCCGGACCTACCCCCCCAGATGCTTCTCCATGCCCGAGCGCATCCGAAATCACGATAAAGTCGTCGACTCATAAGTCACTTACAGCTTTCTTGAAAAGCGAGGAGAAAGCGGGTTTGCTTACCACTAAAACGCCACAGAAGCACTCCAATCAGACTGACCTCATGATTACTTCGGTCAATGCGAAGCATCCTTCTGTAGATGGGCACCGTCTCCATGCCACGTTGAAGGATATCGAGATCACAGCTGCGAAGAAAGCAAAGAGGGAGGAAAAGGCTCAAGAAGCAGCGGCTGGGAGTGGAGAGGTTTTGGTGACGGAACTATGGAAACCACATCAAGCGACAGTAGCATTGTTCGAAAAAATGGGTGGCGAGTACGTCCATGCTCAGTTCCCTCTCCTGGTATATTCTGACTCTAATTTAGCATTTCAAAACAATATACACTGGTTGAGATCAAAGCCATTGTCGACTCGTACATCGTCACCAACTCTCTCGTCAATCCTAGAGAGCAGGCGTATATTAATCTTGATGAGTCTCTGATCAATTGCGTCTCTTCCAAGGTCCAAGCAAAAGCAAAAGATGATGGCGGAGTTCAGGTATCATTGGAATTTATGAGGAGGGATGAACTCACCAAAGCGATTATCGATCGTATGCAAAACTGGTATGAGATTTCTGATGGTAAGGAGATTGTCAGAAAGTGCGTCGTCCTTAAAAGTTCAGTTGTTTACGTCGCACACTCACTGAACTCATCAGGAAGGGTCATCTCAAGCCCATCCAAGTCGTGATCAAGTTTCGTCAAGGTAGAAGGGTGTCAACCCTCATATCTGGGCTCGAACCCTTCCTTGTGCTGAACGCCGAAGATATGGCCGAGGATCTCAGAAAAGCTTGCGCAAGCGCAACTTCTGGTACGTCCCTCAATTGATATATCAGGTATTTCGTCATGCTGAATATTCATTGTCTTCTAGTTTCTCCTATTCCTGGAAAGCCTGCAGGGTCTGGCATGGAAGTTATGGTGCAGGGAAAACAGTATCAAGCCGTGATGGAGTATCTGACAGGCAAGGGCATACCAAAGAAGTGGATTGAAATGCATGATCTATCGAAAAAGAAATAGTAAATGATACGTAGTAAATCTCTGCAATCTCCATAAAAGGGAGTCATGATAACACGTGGCTGCAATAATTTTGAATCAATTTTGATTTTTGCAACTTCAACTTGAGCTTCGTTCGTCATGCCTCGCGCAACTTCTGAACGCTTCTCTCGAGCTCACCAGCCGGCCGTTAAAAAGGTTGAGGCCAAATCTTCCAATTCTATGACGAATCCGCTCTTCAACACAGCACGCTTTGGCCAACATATCCTTAAAAACACGGCAACAGCGCAAAAGTCAGTCACTCTCAAAGTACCTGTCTTCGCAAGAATGACATTAGCTTTGAAGGATTGTAGATGCGGTATGCTCCGATTGATAGATTTAGATACTGCTGGCCTCATTTAACGATCAGGCGAACCTCAAGCCAACAGACAAAGTTCTTGAAGTTGGACCTGGTACTGGCAATTTGACAGTCAAGATCTTGGAGAAAGCGAAGCATGTAACAGCAGTAGAAATGGATCCTCGAATGGCTGCAGAAGTGATCAAGCGTGTCCAGGGAACGTAAGTCCTTAGTCCCCCAGTGTTGCTCACGCTTTGATCAAAATCTAGTCCCGAACAGCACAAGCTTGAAGTCATGATCGGGGATGCTATCAAAGTCGACTTCCCATACTTCGAAGTCTGCATATCCAACACCCCTTACCAAATCTCCTCTCCTCTTACCTTCCGACTCCTTTCCCACCGACCCTTGTTTCGCGTAGCAATTCTCATGTTCCAACGTGAGTTTGCACAGCGGCTTATCGCGAGACCGGGAACGGCGTTATGGTCGCGGTTATCTGCTAATGTTCAGGTTCGCTGTTCCTCCTGGCCTGACACTAAAATTCGAGTTTTCACTCCATTATTCTAGCTCTATTCCAAAGTCGACAACATCATCAACGTCTCCCGTAATGACTTCCGACCACCTCCCAAAGTAGAGTCGTCGGTGATACGGCTTGTACCCATCGATCCCCCTCCACCTGTCAAGTTCGAAGAGTTTGATGGCATGAATCGTATCATCTTCTCGAGACCGAATAAAACAATACGCGGCAACTTCCAAGCGCAAGGTGTCATGAAGATGCTTGAACAAAATCGTCGGACGTGGCTTGCGGCTCAAGAAAGGGTACGCATGAGTTCTTTCTTGGTCGCTTCCTATTGATTGACAGAGGTCTTCAGATGGTCGATGATACACCTATCAACACGATCGTGGACAAGGTCCTGGAAGAGGTGGGATTCACTGAGACCCGGGCATCTAAGATGGATGTTGATGATCTCCTCAAGTAAGTTATTTTGATCCACTCGGAATTATCTTTTTTCTTTCCTTGTTATCAATCCAGGTTATTGGCCGCTTTCCACGAGGCTGGCATTCATTTCTCGTAACCACGTGGCGCTTACTTCCTTTTGAGGTGCCACGCCGCCACACAGGCTTTGATCCTGCTTTTCGCAGTCGATCCTCGCGAACTCGCTTACGCTGAGCTCCACGCAGCGCCAGAGTGCTGTTCTCGTGTTGGTCCGATCGATATGTCTTTATCATCTCTGTTGGCCGCTGGATGTTGAGTAGAACGTGACATGCAATAACATTTTGCGGTGTTTGTAAGCGGCTTTTCTAAGGGGACATTACCACTATGTGCCAAGCCAAGTACATCGTTTCTCGACTAAATTCGTATCCACAAGGCTGTCAAGGGTCCCACTTTGACTCCTGAGAACGCAATAGCACTGCCTTTCGATAATTGATTAAGCCTAAGATTGGGTTGCAAAATTCGAGGTAAGTTTTCATTTTATCAAGTGAAAGGTTTGTTAAATTTCTTATGTTTAGCTCTTTCTTGCCCTCAATAAACCAGAAAACACGTCCGAAAAAACTGAGAACATATTTTTAATGAACTATTCGACACGTACGATTGTGCATTTCGGTCTGGTTTGTAGCTTCAAGTGGCATGATCGATTATCCCAGGAATATTCTATACTCCTGCTAATCTGGAATTCTCAAAATAGAGTGAACATGTGTCCACCGAGTACGAGAGGCTGTGCATGGCGTCCGTTAAAACCCGCGCGTTGAGAACCATGTTTCTTCTGAGAGGTTTCGACCAGCATGTCTCATTCTCGAATTGTTGTTGAACGAGAAGACGTGAATGTCGACATCATGGCTGAGATTATCTCAGGTGCTAACAGGCTTGACGGCAACAACATAACCGTTGTCAACAATGATTCCGATTCTATTGGAATACCACCACCATCATCACCACCACCACCTTATCACATTTACCCTCCAACGAGACACGTCACCCGAGCTCTAGACGGGGAAGACCGGCCTGAAACTCCTCCTCCCGAATATTCGAGATGGGGCCAGAACGGTTATGGTGAGCAGATCATCCTCGTGTTCATGTCTGACGCCGGTTCCTGAACGTGTCGTCACATAGTGAGCTTGATCATTGACCGAATTGGACTCTTCAACGTTCCCTTGGCCTCGATAACGATGATCGGGCGCAATCGCCATGAGATCAGCGATGATCTTGAAGAGGGCCGAGGGCCGTCGAGTGAGTCGACCATGGCATATTCCTTGAAGGTAACAACTTGTTGCCTTATTGTTGGAGGCTTGATAGCCTCTGCCTTCCTCATTCCAAAAATGGTACGCGATATCCGGGCTGAATGAGTACGTCGTCGACTGCCTGGCACCTTTGCCAAGATATGCTCACCTCGTCATAGGCCCGACCGAAATTGAAATCAGGGTGCCCGACAAGCCATATACGCGCGATTATACCCACTTCGTCATAGGCCCGACCGAAATTGAGACCAGGGTGCCCGACAAGCTATACACCCACGATTATACCCACTTCCTTGTTGTCCCTTCTTATCATTGTTCAGATACCCTCATTGCATCATACCCAGACGTTCGGCCGCAGCCTGGCTATTCTATAGAACTTGAACAATCTCTACCACCGGTAAAGAGCGTCGCCTTCAAACGTGAAATTCTCAGTTTCCGTCTCGCCCGCTCTCACCACAATCTCTTGACGTCTGTCGATCTCAGCCAAAGCCTGTAGTTGTTCGCGAGAGTGTAGTCCATTTCAGCCCTATGGGACATCCAGCTATTTCAACTGAAGCCTTACTAAACTTCATTGGAATCAATATTTATTCCTTGCTTGATCAGACAACTAGAAACGAGAGTATCTTACCGGTGTCCTGGGCTCCGATCGAGCTTCATTCATGAGAATCAATTGATCGCGTACAGTCGCGTACCCGAAACGTCTACGCGTGGCAAGCAGTAAATATGCGATCCTTGAAGCTTGAAGCTTGCCAAGGTACAACGACGACGACTGAGCGCGTGAGATGAGCGCGTGAGACGATTGTAATTGGCCTGTCCCCCAATAAATCCGAACAGGTGAATCATTATGATGAGTATCGCGTTGGTTATTATCAGCAGGTTCGGCTCTGAGTGTGAGTTGCGTAGACCACTCTTTTATGGTGTGTGCACACTGCGCCAACAGAATAAATTATTCAAGTACAGGACCAGCTGGTCCTCAATTGAGTCATTTGCCTTCCTAAGTCATTATTATAAGTAGTATCAGATCTCAAGTATTTGTTATAAGTAATACCAGATCTTAAGTTATTATTATTAGTAAGTACCTTGTTATCAGTACCAGATCTATTTCTCCAGTAAGTATATGTTGTTTTCGTCCCGATTCGGAATTCGTCGGACCACTGGGTGTCGGTCATGCCAAATATGGGAAGGATGATCATGGGCTTCAACTTGTGGGAGTAAACCTTAATTGAATGGCCTTTCTTGTTCCCGAAGGAGGGAGCAATAAGCACGAAGTGATTGAATAGTTCGCATATAGTACAGCATAGACAAAGCCCATTAATACAAGTGAATAAAGCGCCCAAAATCCCAGAGAATGCAAATAGAAGTCATGTACGAGCCACTCCTCAGCGCGTTATGCGCTGACATTCAACAAACGGTACTTGAAACATGTTTTGTATCTTCCGGTCCTCATCTATGATCTGCAGAAGTTGTAGCTAAGTACCTGTAGATTAAGGAAGATGGCACATCGCGAACGGGGCGCTGATGCCACGCGACGTAGATACTTACCTCAGGGCATGGGCAGTTTCTAATCGTCTTGTGCTTGTGCATGGCACTTGCCCTGCACTCAGTTGAACCACAATCTATGACTCCACCAGTGAAGTAACGGCCGTGGAAATGCTACGCCACACAAGCAAAGTGTCAGTGTCTGCGAGGTATTGTATGACGTTTAGAGCTAACGTACTCCACAGCCACGGTAAAAATCGCCAACACTGGGCGAAAGAAGGATGCTAAGATCAATATCGCATGGAAATGGCTAAAAAAAGCTCCTTACACTTCGTGTTTGCACATGGTCAAATGGTTAACTTCACGGAAGTTATCACAAAGGGGTTCGATGCGACTTTGAGGACTTCACCAAAGAGAACCAACAGGAAGAAGTTCCCAGAGGTGACCGGGGACCAGTGATGGAGGGGAGAGGATGAAGGCTTTGTTTAAGAGGGATTCACGAGAGACATATTCCTTTTATACCTCTACGTATCGGACTCGAACAATCAGGGTTATAATACACTAAAGCAGAACGTCAATGACTTGCCGATCTATGACCGGTGTAACCCTGGCGAACAAATTTCAGCGTAAGTGCGTATTTGGTGGTGCCAGTAATGAAAGAGGGGCTTATTCGCATTTGTTCAGCACCCTCAATTTAAGCACGCAAGTCGACTCATAACCCTCGGGCATGAGCGATGCATGAGCTTGTATGCATGCAAGAAACCCCAAACTGATAAAACGTGTAATAAAGATCATGATCATGACAGATCGCACCATGGTGGGATGCGGCCGAACTACTACTGGGTTGCCATGCGTCACGCGTCATTGATTCATCTTTCACGTGGCGGATGCGTGGGGACCGACAAGTTATAAGTACCGAGCGATGGCGTCTCCCGAGAGACATATGTGTATGTACTCAGGGAGACAATTGAGTCCGTTGTCACGGGGTATTTGTCCAAGTAGTAAGTGATTGGCTCTTGAATGGCCTCCGATGCCCCGGAATAAGATGTACGTGTAACTTTTACGTCGACCCATCGTGAGACAAGAAGCAAAAGCCTTTAGGGAGAGATAGATCGTACTTCATTCCAAACCACTACTTGACTGACTTTGGGTCGACGATTCAGCGGGCCTAGACTCTATATGTCCATATCCAAGTTGTGTAGATTAACGTTTCAATGAGGAATGTGGTGGGCTCCACAAGGGGCTCTTAAGCGAGTCCATCTGACAACTTCGACTCTGATGATCCGTGGAGGCGGTAGGAGGTAACATCGCAAAGAGACAAGAAGGGAAACTTTTAGAAGATGCATGAAGGATACGAACGGGGACGATGGCGGTATGTTTTCCCTTGTGTTTATGGGTTATGATAGGACAAGAGTATCAGATAGCCCAGTTGAAACAGGCAAAACTCTCGTGACAAACACATCTCGGTGCGGTATTTGGTTGTTGAGATCTGAGAACCCGTTCGCGTAGATAGATACAGATAGAGTTTGTCGACGCGGAAAAATGATAACCCGTAGACAAGTCTACATATTTGATTTCGTCTAGTCGTGCGTCGAGAAAATGATACAAGTGCATGGAGGTTCGTCATATCGGCGTTGAAGCTTTGAAAATTGAGAATAATTCGTCACGGTCGTCGCTAAAGTATGAAAGACTACAGACAGTAAAAACGTGCTTTCTGAAAAGTATGTGGACTTTGATTTGACGTTACTCGGACGAGGCCAAATCTCCTCCAAATGGCCGTAAATCGACGACCGGTCTCATAAGTAGGATCCCCGTGTGTCATGTGAGTTTGCATCGCATCTTTGAGTGTGCTGACTGTGATAAAGGCAATGAGAAAGACAGCAAAAAGTGTTTTCTACGGTATGTGTGGCGGACAATAGAAAGGGGTGAGAATATTTGTGCAGATTTGTCACTTGCTCCGGGTTTTGCTTGTTCTTCATGCATATTCTACGGACCCAAGACCGAGGCTCCTAAAGTTCACCATCGCAAGGCAGGGCTGCTCTACTACAGGATCCTGCGGTAATTTTATCTCTATATCATTATCCCAGCCTGCATAGGGTCGATCGATAATATTAATTGAGGGCGATACAGCCCCGTTGTTGACCAATTGATTAGAACATGCCCTCATGTACGAGATTCTTTTGTGAACTTGCTTCTGATCTCATTATCTCTCTAGTTGCCGACTTCAAGGCAAAAGCAATCAATGCCAAAGATGCCAGCGTATCCAAGATCCAGAATGTAAGAGATAGGAACTCAAGGCAAGCTAGTTGACGTATTAGAATGGGGGATGAATGCTTATGAATAGTTTGACAGTGTTCCAATGAAAAAGACAACCTGGGACCCATATAGCGGAAAACCAGCACCGGCACCTCCTCCTCCCAGAGTAAATCCTAATTCACGTCCTGAACCTACGTTCTTACCGCCGCCGAGTCGGACGAATCCACAAAGCCAAAGCGGCTCACCAATGCCATCTGCCTCTTCATCTCCTGTCCCACCCGTAGCTCCTCCTCGACCGTCACCTCGTTCATTCTCATCGTCCTCTTCTTTGCCGTCTGGAGGTCCTCCACCAATCAACCGAGCCACTATGCCGTCTAAGCCGTCGACTAGACCTCCGCCCATAGCCCATTCTACTCGACCTGACCAAGCGCCGACTATTGATTGGGCAAACCTTTCTACTCAAGACAAAGCAGTCTTCTTTAGTTGGCTAGACGAATTCTTTGGCAAGTTCTTCAATATCGATATCCCGCCTCGTGGGAGGGACTAGTCTATCCCACTGATTCGACATCGTAGTTGTAAGTGATCCTCTTTGAGGTCGGGGATGGACTTGGTTCTACTTTACCAAGGTCATAGACCGGTTTGGCTTTTGGTCAAAATATGAAATGGTTGTTGTCCAGTCGGTTTTACAACAGTCTTAGGGGATAGTCTGCGTTCTTTCGTCCTTGCATGGATGACTCGCACTCTCATAGTTCGAATTGAGTCTACAAGTTCGAACCCAGTCCTGTCAGTAGTTTGCAATGTTGTGTGATCTACCCAGAATCGATGTTGTCGAGTTCAAAAATTGCGTATATGTTACTTTGGAAATAAATATATCTTTCCGTGACCTTTCGTTATGTAATTGGACAAGATCTGTCGGACTTTGAAATTTGAGCGATCGATGGATGATCTTGTTACTGATGTGGATCGATGAAAGAAGTCTTTGTTTCAAATGACCTTTAAATTCGCCAGTCAACAAACCCAACTTGTACCTTTTCTTCAACCTCATCGTTGTCTATGAAACGCGGATTCCTCAAGACTAACAAAGCAGCACCTCCTGCTGTTCAGCCCGAGGTTGACCCCAAGCCCTCGAACCCAATGACGGCTATGAAGCGCGGATTTCTCAAGACTAATGACAAAGAGTCACCTCCTGCTCGGGTTGACCCCAAATTTTTGGAGCCAATTCTCATTCCTGCCTCACCGGAAGTTCTTCCCTTGGTCGCCGATTCTGCAAAAGTTGATGTTCACAATCTACACCTCCGTGTCACTTCCTTGACAGAACTAAACATTCCGACACACTTCCTCTTGTATCCCGGTACCAAGGAAGCAATGATCAAGGAATATAAACCCGTTACAGGCGAACCTCCTTTATCGTCCTTCCCTTTCGTCATAAAAGAAGTTCCAGGCCAGGGCCGTGGCACGTTTGTCAAAAATGCGTACAATACAGGTGATCTCATCTGGGACGAACACCCGATATTCGTGGCTCCTCGATCCTTCCCTAGCGATTCAGCGCTGCCCTGGGAACACTACTTGAAGATGGCGATTGATCATCTTCCTCCTCATTTCAGTTCTATGTTCTATGGGCTCCACAACAGCAAATCCAACAATCCACGAGATATCCGTGGTATTCTGGATACAAACGCAATAGGCATCGGACGCCTTCCAGGTCCATATGAGGGTGATCATGCAGGAATATTCCTCGCGATCTCGCGCATCAATCATAGGTCATTTTTCTTTAATCGCTACGGTGACCTCCTAGGCTGATGATTAACATAGTTGCGTTCCGAACGCAGAGTACAATTGGAATTGCAAAACTTTTACATATTATCTCGCCGCTTCACGCCCCATCGCGGCAGGCGAGCAAGTCTTTGTCTCATACATCCCCCTTTTCTCTCCTCGTGCCGAACGACAAAAAAAACTGAAATCGAAATACGCTTTTACCTGCACCTGCGCTTCCTGCACCTTGCCAAAGGACCTTTCTGCCCGCAGCGACGTAAAGCGCAAGATCCTCTCTTCTGCTCTCACCACAGTCCCGAAACAGCAAAAGGAGCACGAGCACGCGTTGAAAGCATGGATTACAGATCTTTCTCTTCCAGATGATCACCTCGTAAAGTCTGCTCGGTTCCTCATGCAGCTTATGGAAGAAGAGCAAGTTTTCGACGCCTTTTTGTGGCTAACGCAGGCTGAGATTGCTTGCAAGGCTCTTTGTGCGCTTAGTGACCGTGCGGGGGCGGTCGAGCTCGCACGAAAGGCTTCGGCGTATGCAAAGACGCGTTTTTTTGGTGATGACGCTGGTTGGAGCAAGGTCGCGGCGGCCCCGGAGCAGACCGAATGGTGGGGTCTTCGAACGAAGAATACGTATTAATTTCTTTTACAAGAAGTCTTAATTTGAATCTGGGTCTTCTCGCCCACCGTGGCATACGTTACGAATTTACAGTTGCGGTCAATAACTCGTAGGATTTTGTTTCTGCTTTGAAGGACTTGCAGGTGTAGATTGAGTTTTGGGTAGGTAGGTAGGTAGATTACCGGCGAGGTCCACGCATGAACAGCCGGGTATATGTGGTCGCCTACCCAGTATGCTATATCGATCGGAAGTTGCTTGGCCCGTATTTCCAGGGCACGGTTGCGAAGTTTTGTCTTCTGACGATCGTTCCCTGATTTTCAGCGGGAAGCTGTCTCTGACGTCTTCTCAATACTCATGTAGGCCTTGAAGACTAAGTATATAATTACTTATCATCCGACGTGACTTAACTTTTTACCACTTTCCATGTGGTAGTAGTTCCCATGAAATGAAGGGAGGCAACGTCGCCGAACCTTACTGCCACTCCAATTGTTGACACGGTCACGCCTAAAAGTGCTATGAACTGGGGATCGCCCTCTCTTGTAATGTTTTTAGTATCAACAGTTTCGAGAAAATGTCGACATAACTTGAATGACAATTAGACATCGTGTCGGGCTGGAACTTCATCTGACAACGGATTGTTGTATAACTTCGGCAAGATTCAGAATTCTTCACCAGGGAATGCCATAAGATATTCCAGTATGGCTTTCGCATAATTTCTGGGGCATACAAAATCTAGACGTTGATTCCAAGTATATGACGGTTTCAGGCTCTGTGCGCCACAATGGATCAACTTCCAGGAGAGTCATGTTCCCTTTTTTGTAACGTTAACCTGGCGCGAGGCTGGAAATCTTAAATGTTCTCGACCACTTGATGTCATTTATGTTATAACCTGTTAAGGATCAAGAAGAATCGCAGCAAGGTCATAGGACCTCAACGTACTCTTATGAAATGTGCAGAAGTAACATTCCAATAGACGATACTGGTATCAGCTATCTCGCTGTTTCACCTCTAGTTAACCCGAAAAGACTCTTCTTCCACTCTTGCCCTTACTCGGCGCGTATACTCGGGTATCGAATACTTGCCCGTAATTCATAAATAGTCACTTTAAATATTGTCCTTTTCGGTACCGTGTGGCACGACATCGCCAAGCGATCTCTCAAACCCTCGTTTTTGGGTTTCATCGCAGAAAAAGATGTCCCACGCGTACGATTACATCGATGCACGGAGCACCTATGTGACATGTGTACATAGGAAACATGGGGATAGCACAATCGCAGGAGAATAGCCACGCGATTAGAAAACTGTCATTAGATAGTTGTTAGTGAGAACATGCTACAGTGACAACTGACAGTAACGATCGAAGGTGGATTCAATTCCTTTTGGAGAAAGAAACTTGAACCCACAAGGCTGACCTTGCGAACATGTAGACCAGCCAATACTTACATATGACCAGATGTTCCTGGCCAAAGAGATGTACCCCAAAATGAGACATCAAAAAGGGATTCTTCAGCTGCAGCTCTCAGATTGCACACAAGTCCAAAAAGAAGCGCCATTTTGAACTGATGAAAAACAAAGCACGTGTACAACTCACACTCTAAAACAAACCGAGAAGATCCTCCTGCTGTGACTGCGACTGTGACTGCTGCAGCGGTGGAGCTGGGGTCTGTGGTACCAGCACACTCGGTGTGGCAGGAATAGACGACAAGTCTGCCCCAAACCCAGTATTTGGGCCTCCAGATCCAAAGCTCGGCGCTGGTGTCGAGGCCGACATCCCACCGCCTCCTCCAAATATTGACACGAGATCGTCCAAAGGATTGCTCGATGTACCTGCGAGTAAGTTCGCTGCGGCCGGTGTCTGGGCGAACACCTGTGTCGCTGCGAGACCAGAAGGCTCTCCCTCTACCGCGGGCGCATCGTCGAAGTCCCTGTCATGTAGGTCGTCAATTACAAAAAGGGACGGATACAAGTATGTTAAAGCACATACAACAGGTTTTCCGCTTGCTGTCCGGCCGCGACAGTTTGAAGTGCCTTCTGGGTCGAAAGACGGTCGTCCGCTCTGTTTGGATTGAAAGGTCGTCAAGATTCGCAGGATAGATGACAAGGAACGACACGTACTCGGTTCCCTTCCGCACAGCATCAGCCCCGATCCGTCCTCTCCCAACGAACGTTTCTTCCGGTTTATGGTATACACTAGCCAGACTTGAAATTTCACCAAGCAGCTCCTCCAACAGCGCGGGTGAGACAGTTGTACGGGGTATTGAAATGGGTGGTCGGTGCGCAAGGACTACAGCCTAGAGGTATCCCAATTGAAATCAGTGAAAAGTCCATAGTCCAAGGTCGGAGGACACAGACCTTTGCAGCGCCAGGATCCGTGGAGAGTAGTCGCCAGTAAATGTAAGCTCGATCTCGCACATCAGGAGAATCGCAATCCTTTGTGGCCGTTGTCAACACACGCTGGACTATGCCTTGTGCAGAGTCTGGCTTTTTGAGGAAGAGTTTCACCACGGCTGTTAACGTTTGAAGTTGCACCTGTCCATTCGTGAGGGAAATGGATACATACGAACGAAAAGACACGTACAGGGTAGGATTCGTCAGTGAAAGAATCGACAAATATACCCAAGAGCTCGTCGGCATTGTCAATCTTATTAGCGTACTCGCCGATGATCCAGATGAGTGAAGCTTTTGCCTCGGGTTCATCGAGCTCATCGAGGTTAGCACAAAGTGTGGGAATAACGCCTTCATATGTTGAAGGATATTTACGGAATATATCCTAGTGAGGAGTAAGTATCTTGTGTTCCATCTAATGGGAAGACGGACCTTCATGACGACAACGGCCTCTTGTACGACATAACTAACTCGAGTGCTGATGAGTTCGAGAAGGACATTAACACACCGTTCGGCGGCAGTGTCAATCTTCACAGCTGCTTGTCCGATAGCTTTGATGCTCTTCCGGACGAAGTCGACGTCCACTTCGGATGCATATCTAAGCAAATGATTGAGAATCCATCTGTGAAGAAGGACAATCTTAGGCATACTCTTTCAACTCGCTCAAGAGCGCATCCACATTCTTTTCATTTGCCAACCGTACCATGATCTCTAACTTCTCGACCTTCACATACAAAGGATCGTTGTACTTGCAGAAAAACACGCGCATCTCGTTTGACAAGATGTCAGGCCGTTTTTGGAGTAGGAGATTGATGTTCCGCAGGGCAACCCATTGAACCTCAGGTGGGGAAGAGAGCAGGGTGACCAACGGTGGGGCCATTTTACGCATCAGTTGTTTGATGAGGTCGTCCCGACGCACACCACGTATATGTATCATGACAACCTTGACTGCGGCAAGTACCACGCTGCCGTTGACGTGTTGGAATTGCGGAACAACGCGTTCGCATATGTGCTCACTCTCCTTCTCATCCTGCGCAACGTATCGCGCTAAAGCGTTGAGCACAGCGACTCTTCCCCACTCTGAACATTCATTCAATGCGATCAACAGTTTGTTGAGTATGGAAGTAGTGATTGTGAAGACGCCCGGGTCGGAGGACGATGTGGATGGCTGTGCGGTGGCAGCGTTATGTATGTCGGTCAGCGCAGCTACGGTGTTTGCAACAACCTTCCCATATATATTATATCAATGTACGTTTTCTGCAAGATGACGAAACACTTACCATAGGGTTACTATCCGCAATCATCTCGTGCAATTGATCCAAGAACCCGTTCTCAATCACCAGCTCCGGCTTGAGGTCGTAGAGTTTTGCCACGCAAAGTGCCGCAGTCTTTCGTACATACGGGTTCTCGTCGCGGAGGCACTTTTGCAGTGGATCACATAAATAATCTATGATTTTCTCTGCACGAAGACAGCCCATAGTTCGTATCGCAAGGGCCCTTACGAGCGGGTTTGGGTCGTCCGTGTCCTTGACAAAAGTATTGACGGCAAGAATGACGAGTTCGGGCTGTGTCTTGGCGTAATTCATGAGATAGAGATAAACGAGCTTTTTTTGCTCGAGGTCTTCCGTCTGCATATTCTTGAGGACATCGGGAAAGAGACCGCTGACATCTTGTATACAATAAAGATATTGATTGACCATACCCTAAGTATATAGCAGTGAACGAACGTACCTTTCCCGACAGTCATGGAAGCGATGGTGCGCTTGATGGCATCCTTGCGTTTCTCGCGATATTCGCTGTTGAGGTCAACGCTGAGCTCGTAATTCTCGCCCTTGCGAGGGCCCCGTATGCTCATGACAATCGCTTGAGGATGAGTGGAGATTGGTGGATCTTGCAAAGTTGATGGTCGGACTCCGGATTTGATCAACCCCTGAAGACCTCCCTTCTTTCGCCTTACATGGCAGATTTGGCTTGCATTTTTCATTCCTGTTCGACGTCACAATCTGATGTATTGACATAAGAAAAACTAATAATTCACGAGTTCCAATAACTCGAGTGGCATACAGGAAGTGCTAGGAAGTGCTGAGTACCAATATTGGGATGCCAAATACTTGTTCTATATCCATCTTATACCACCGTACCGCCTAGATATTGCAGAGATTCCCAGAGGGTGTAGAGGTGTATCCCTTATAGATGTCAACTGAGCGGATGTGAGTGATTGAGTCGGTTGTAGGAGGACCGTTGGACCAGTGCGGGTCACCATTGCTCCACACATTCCAAATCCAATTGCCAGCTTGAGTGGGAACCTAAGCGCCAACTTTAGTTCATTCAAGGTGCTTGGTGTCATAGACATACATTCGTGGTGAGTCGAGCCTTCTGGATGCCATCAATATAAAATGTGGTAGCATCAGCAACCCACTAGGAACAAGGTCAGTCATCATCATTGTGCAAATTGACAGCTATCAAAACTGACATCGATCCTATATTCTGAAGATTGGCTGAAATCAGTCGTAGACAGTGGCAGTCGACAAAATTGGAGCTAACCATGATAATCTTGGGAAGGATCGAATGTAAATGGCACTCTTGTACTTGTAGAAGGCTGTCCCTAGACAAGAGCCTAACGGTTCGCGAATTAAGATGAAGAGCCGGAAGATACACCTGCCTGATTCGTGGCCCAGATCCCAGCAGGAAGCTGGTCACTAGCTTGCAAGGTAGTGCTTGTGAGGATCTCCCAATCAATTTCTTGGGTATCGTTGACTGTGGACATCTACACTTCAGCACTAGACATATTATATTCAGGTCAGAGCATACAGTAGAAGAAGTTGCCTTCTACGACTCCGCCAACAGGGCTGGACTTCAGCAGAGTCCTCACCGAGGCATACTTAAAAACATCATCGGTGACAATTTCGGAACTCAGGACAGCACCGCTGCCCGAATATGCTGAGACCTTCATGTCTAGTGACCCAGAGCCAAATCCAAGGTTGCTTGGTGTGAAGGTGTGTGGAACGGGTCCGGAGGTCAAGCCATAATTACTGATAGAAATTCCATTCGACCTGTAAATTAGAGTTAGGAGAAAAGTGCAAAAAAGTGCAAATTCCAACTCACGAAAGGAAGGACGCAACGTCTTCACCAGGGGATACCCCAGCGAAATCAATCGATTGCCTAGTTGTGAAGCCACCGGCAAGAGAAGGTACAACATAGGTATCGCAAGTCTGTCCCTGAGCAAGTTTAAAGATATGGAAGACGAAAAAGCTCAACAACACGCTAGTTTTCACGACCTGGAAATCCATCGCGAGTCTGTCCAGCGTTAAGAAGCTCCGGGGCCCAGAGTAGAAGCAACTTATAAGTAATCCGAAGCCGAATGGCGTTGCCAGTCGTCGGTTGAAATCAAGACCCGTATCAGGCCCGGCAGTCCTCTGTATTGACAGGGAAGCCACATCATACAGTATTTACAATGACTCTTGACAGACAGAATTCTCGCTAGCCTCGCCCGAATCCAGTGACCAAGGATCTGAACTTCGTAATACTGCAGGGAAAGTCTACGTTAGAGCTGTGAGTAGTGCGCACAACCTTCATATTTACAAGATACCAATACCATGTCTAAAGCCAGAGGGAAAGATTTACGAGGGGCACCGAAGAACAGAACATGGGAACGAATGTGTTAACAGTGTGATGTCAGAAAGCAAGAAAGTTCGAGAACGCCTAATCCGTTTGGGATAGATAGACGACCGGGTAGAC
>JAGGAW010008715.1:4680-17915 GCA_017657375.1 Termitomyces sp. T27 | reverse complement strand
GTGGTGGACGCGGAGATGGTGGTTGTTTACAATGATTTGATTGATGATCGATTACCTGTCTCCGAGTCGGTTATGATTTCAACATATAACTTGAAAATACATCTTGGGATATGTTTTTTTTCTAAGTAACATTCCTCATCAGAGGCGTCTTTTTCCGACTCTCGTGTTGTTCAGGCTGGCGAGGTCTCTGGTCTTGGAGCTCCGCGTTTAGCTTTTTCTCCTTATCTAACTGTTTCCTACTCGAGCTTGAGAGCTCAGTGTCGTATCAGCACGTTCATGCCGTTGCATTTCCGCTGGTCCGCTGGAAAATAGATAAGGCGAATGATGGAATTAATAATATAATTTTGGTGTTTTCAGACCGCAGTATACACGGGAGGTACATCTTCCACAATCACATCTAGCCGTGGCGGATGTAGTCGTAAACCACTGTCCTGGTGCACCACAGATGTTATAGTTGGCCCAGGTGCCATATTACCACTTTTGCGTATTGCGCGTATCGGCTCGACGGTCCCTACTGCATACTCGCTTGCGTCCAAAGCGCCAGCGCTGTTACCGCGAGTATGTGTGGGAGCATAAGATAAACTTCCGGAAGAGCTGTTGTTCAGGTCGTTATTCGGTGACAGGGAGCTTGATGCCGTATATGATACGTCGCTTCGGCTCTGAACATTGGCCGAGCGCCCGCTTTTACCAGTGGAGGGATAGGATGATGTAAAAGCTTCAGCCTGTAGGGGCTGCATGTAGGGTGTATCTGTATACCTGGTCATTTGGGGTTGCCCGGTACCATCTATTATGTCAAGGAGTCCCACAGACCGGCCTGTTACCCGTGTCGCACGACGCCGACGCCACCACCAGAGGGCAAACAGCAGGATAGCGATCGCAGCAAGACCACCAACGACTCCGCCTACTATGGGACCTACAGGTGTGCTTGTATGAGTCGTCGGAGACGAAGTAGGAACAGACGAGGCTGCAGAGGAACTGGAAGATGAAGACGTAGCAGTGGTATTTGCAGTCACAGGCAACGACGTGTTGGTAATGAGAAGGTAATCGAGGGTGAGTGGTGTAGAAGGACCATCTCCTCCTTCGTAGGTGACGAGAATTGTATGGGGTCCAGCGGCCAGGTCAGATACTGTGAAGAATGCTTGATTGTAAATGGTGGTGGTGGCAGTTGGAGAAAGGCCTTTGAGTATGAAGGCCTTTGGAACTCCGCTATCGATGGAATACGAGCCTAAAGATGCGTTGTGAGGAGATTCTGTGGGAATATAACCAACCCAGGCGAGGCTGGTCCCTGTGGGATGGGGAAGGAATCAATGCTTCTGACAATGAACGCAGAAAAGAAGATGCTATCTGACCTACAAAATTAAATTTCACTTCTGAGCCTACTTTCGTTGTCATGTTGGCGGTGCCACCCAGTTCTCCCCACCCATCATCATAAAGTACAGCGGAATCGGTGTTTTGTACAAGAAGGACGGCTGTGTCAACCGAGACCGTTGGAGAGGGAGTGTAAGTGAGGTAGTCGAACCAGAAATTATCCCCCGTGCTTGTAATATCAATCGTAAGTATGTGGGAGCCGTCCTTCAAAGTATTCTGTTCGCACAACGCCCAATTGTTTTCAGGAGACGTGAAAGGCTTAGTTGTACCGATGCTTATTAGGTCGACGAAGCACTCCCAGCTGGGATCAAGGCTAATCCCGTTGTTGATTTGTGTGATTTTCGTCATACCCCAAACAGTCACCGAAGAACCTAGAGTACTAGTTAAACAGGAACCCAGAAGTGCAAGAGACCTTCGGAGTTGCCTACCCTCAAATGAAAACGAGATACTGCCGTTCGCCTTCGGCCCATGAGAAGTTTTGTTGTACCTAGGGCCAAAATTTCCGATGCTATCCTGACTCTCTGGGCCTCGATCCCAAGAGCCGGCTGGGGAGTAAGTAAGTTGGCTTAGGTCGGTGTCGTCAACCACTACCTGGCGGGGTGGAGAGACCATTTCTGGCGTCGTCCAGGACGGCGAAAGGTTATAAAGGTCACGAGATGAAACGGTAGACACAGCCCCCTTGCCCGCTGGAGCTCAAGGGACGGAGCTTGGTGTGGGTTTGATGAGGCGCTATTATTATAAGATCATTCGATGACATTGATTGTACGTTAATCGGGAAGATCAAACCACCGGTCTTGGTGAGAAAACTTGATAAAGAGTGCTTCAAAAACCGAAATGTGAGATTATCATACAGCAAAAGTCTTAGTCCCTGGTAGTCCTTAGTAGCATTTACATCACGCGTAACGAGACGGACTCGGATCATCGAACGGAAGTTCCCAATTCCTGGCTTCTGTGTAAATTCGTGAATGATTCGAATTGTAAGCAAGGCTTACTGTAGTAAAGTAAGGGTATCACGGCGATGTCAAAAATACGGTAGCGCGGCTAGTACCTGGTCATTATGCCAAGCAACTTATCTGAACAATTTATAGAAACAAGTTCTGCTGGAAATTAGTAAAGATCACCGAAGACAAAGGACACTTACGATCTGTTTCAAATGTTGCGGACGAAAAATCACAAGGCGGAGGAGACAAGTAGATGAGATCTCCTTATGACTAGAAAGAAGCTTACCGCTGTGCGAGAACAACAGATCACATGCTGTATCCGGGCAACGTCAATAACATTGTGATTCTGTTACTCTGGTTCTGTGGAAGACAAATCTCAGGAGAGCGGGTATGGCAAAATATCGGGGCGATTACTTTGCGACAATGAGCATATCAAAGTCATGAGATGATGATGGCGACACTCGGAACACGAATGTTAAGGGAACCCTATGGGCATCCACTTATAAGGACACATTTGCTCTTCTTTGAATGATAGGACATACTTCCAGCCAGTATCCAAATTTTCAGCAAGATGCGGTTCATTTGTTTTGTGAAGTGGCACTGCGATGAAAGGCGGTGGTATGTCAGGGTGAAACGTGATCGCAATATCGAGAACTCCAAGAACCGTGATCTCTCTTGCAAGGTAGTGTAGTAGGCAAGTTCAAGGTAGATTGTGTGCTCAGCCAGTGTCTGTCGCAGTTCAATTAAGATTAGCGCCACACGAGCCATCTACATAGGTTTCAACATCTAGTACGAGCCGCCTAAACTTTGAAGAAATTATCTCAGCTGTTTCCCGGTAGAAAACATAAATTCCAGCCACAGTTTATGCAGCTGAGCAGCTATACCAAGATCCAGTCGTACGAAAATGCACTTCAGATGCGAGACTAGGATCAAACTGTCTCTAAGAATCCGATCTGGTTTCCGATGACAACATTGGCTTTGAGGATGTAAGTATCGTCATGGGTATTATCGACTCAACCAGATGGGATGGGAGCGACGTCGTCTTCGACGGTTGATAATCGGTCGCTAAGGGTGGAAGATTGTGAAAGACAACGAGGGGCAACGTAACCCTGCGAACCATCTGTCTCCGACAAAGCGGTAACATTAGTTCACAAATAAGTACTCACCATGACGGCACGACACTGTTTTTCAGCCCTAAAAATGCCGTTTGTTCGGGGTACCAGAAGAAAAAAGGAACGTGCTCAAAACGAAAAGGTCGGACTCGATCGGAGTTTGACTCAGCCGAAACACTGTGGCAGTACGCCGTACACGCTAATATGGATTTTCACTAGCCAACACTGGAATCCGTTTTCTCAAATTGACGCGCGCCAAAGTCACCAAGTCGTGCTGTGATAAAGATCAGGCCGGAAGAACCGGATGCAAATGTATGTATGGTTAAATCATTCTGTGTGTTTGGATTACTTACACGCGGCAAAAGGCGGCGGGGGTCCAAATTTTATGTTGGGTAAAGGCCATCAATTGCGAGATACGAGGATGCGACCGCGAAATGCGCCCAACTTTGAATGTCCCTATTGAGTCAGAGAGCTAGTATATGACAGTACCACATAGGTTCAATATATGAATGCAACAAACCCAGTCATCTAGAGAGACAGCGATAACTGATAACATAGTCCAAGATACTGATGAACATTAGACACGGTGATTACTATACAACAAAACAACCTGTAAAATTCCGGTCAACATCATAAGACGTCGAAATAAAAGCTACAAAACTCACCAATATCACCCTAATCATGCGATCGTCTTCATCTCCCACAGCCCATCTCTACTTCTAATAAGCCCCACGAAAACCACTCTATCCTCTAAATAATCCACCCTCTTAATCCCCTTCCTCCTCTCCTCACTCGTCTGCGCCCTCACCTCGAACGCCCTAGCAATCCTCTCCCTCGTCTCACTTCCCAGCTTTTCATTAAAGTAATGCCTAGTACGAACGGGCAGCTGAAGCTGCAAGTGCATCTGCATAATCACATCCTGCACCGTGACACCATTGTCGTGCTCTTGCTCCACGTCGATGTACCATGGGAGCAGGGGGTGGAACAGCCGCATCCGGTCGACGGGCGGGTCAGCCGCGAGTTGGGCAAAGTCGATGTGGTTGTATGGGCGCCCGCGGTGTGGGAAGGAAAGGGTTTCGGGCTGCGGGAGGTAGCGCAGGTCGTACATGACGCACAGGTCTGAGGGGTTGAAGGCGAGTGTTCCGGGAATTCTGCGTTTGATTGGATCTTTGTATTCTGCAGAGGTATACGATGAATATCACTACGGCGATGCCACGCATGAATAAAATGACCAACCATCAACATCCGACTTATTCCTCTGAATCCTTGGAATATTCAAGTTGATGAACGTCCTGGGCGGCACATAATCCGGCCTCCAATCCCTCGGCCTTCTCGCTAAATTATCCGAATCGTACTCCTCCGGAGCCAAGCCGCGTATACGATAAGACCGCGCAACATTCCCCACCATCCGACCCCGACTACGGCTTCTCGCTCTCCCTGTCGTACCAGCCGACAGCGACCTTGACGGGGATGCCCCACCGAACCCAAACTCAAGCCCCGGCGTGTGCGGGTGCGGCAAACTTTGGGAATGCGTCTCCTCCTCCAGTGGCACATCCTCGACGAAACGCGGACTCCGCTCAGGGATGTGAAAACTCGGTTTTCGCGTCCTCTTGGGACCCGCATCAGCAGGCCAGCCGGTATGGAAACTTTCATCTCTCGCTGCCCCGTTGAACCAAGAAGTGGTGATCGGCTGGTCCTGCGTCAGTTCCTGCGTTCCGCCGCCGGGTGTAGGGGGGAGACCTTGTGAAGCAGGCGTGAACTCGCCCCATGATGCGGCCGGGGTTGTGGTGTACGGCGAGTAAGGGAGGTAAGGACGGTACCCGTAACGGGCTTGGGGCCAGCCGCTGGTGCCCCAAGGTGATGCTGGGGTTGGCCAGGAAGGGGCAGTGGCAGGTGGGGCACAACTAGGTAGACATAGATGGAAATCGGAGGTAAGAAAGTGAAAAGGCGATCAAGGGTGTGTGGATGCTTACTTGACTTGTGATACGCCAGGGAACGCATTATGACTGTAACCTCTGTGGGAATGCAAGCCGGGTGATGCGGGGATAAAGCCTGCTCTACCTCCGCCAGCTGTGGGTCGACCACCGGGAGTGAGTTCGATGCCTAGAGGCATGTCATCCATATGCATCTTGATCTTCATCTTGGAAAAACAAGTGAGAACTGCAGCGCTATAGAGTAAGTAAGATAGAGTAAGTAAGACTGGATAAGATTGAACTGGCGTTCGGTTGAAAGAGCGTTGGAATATAAGTGGAGGGAAAAGACAAAAACGGACCAACGAGATGTCGTAATGGATGAGAGTACAAAGAGTCAATCTATCTGTCAAGTCGACATCAATCACCCATGTGCGCGTCGAGCGCTGAGCGAAGCGTATATCTCCGGTATGGAGCCTTGTAATGCTGCTTGAGACTCTCGTGATTCGCGTGTTTGGTCTTTTTGTGTAAGTTCCGTTGGCGGAGGGTCGGTAAGAAGGATATCACGTGGGAGATCAGCTTTTCTGGAGAAGGGTTCCATGAGGAAGGGAAGCTGATGGTGGTGACGCGGAGAAAGTGTTGTTTACAATCATTGTCACGGCGGCGACTCGGATGTTGCTACTATTCATTGTCATCCATTTCCAAATCCATCGACTTCTTCATCTTGTCTTCATTCAAACCAATATAAGGTTATGTAGTAAGTTCATCCATTTCAATCAAGCTCGAGGAATTCGTAATGCTTGGGGTCGCGAATATGAGACACCATGGAGACCAAGTTGGGACATTTCGGATGGGGTTCGAGGCTACTGAGACCTAGGTGCGGTCCCATATCTTGAGACTCCTCCCTCTCTGGACTTTCTCCCTCCCTGGACTCTCTCTCTTCCTCACGGCTCTTGAGAGTCTTCAGGTTCTCTTTGCTCCACTGCCGATTCAGCAAGTTTGAGTGAAGGATGTGTATCTCAAGGTGGCAAGAACAAGCAAGAATCGGGGCACGCCTTTAGTGCCCATGTTTGTTCCTTCCCGACAAGATTCATGTTCTCGAGCAAGGTGGGGAATCGATTGAATCGGAATTTTCTTGTCGTGCTGAAAATCTTTGTTATTTAGATTTTAATGCTCGTTTGAGCCCCGAGCGGCGTGTTGCAAAACAAATATACCAAGATGTCGATGCCTCTGCTAACGACATCGTGCATAAGTACATGCACGCGGTAGGGTTCTCACAGCGCTGGATCAGAGAGATGTCCATCGCCTAGTACTACTTGGTACATGGCCAAATTCATGTAGTAAGTACGGCCCCGATCACATGCGTGGACTTTGTCTGACCCTCCTTCATTCTTGCCGGTACATAACTTACCTACCTAAGTAAGTTTAGGCTATGGAATACAACCGCCGCTGGTTTCGGAGCCAAAAAGGAAACGCTTCACATTCTTCGTTGTGGTCTATGTTACTGTAGCTATGTGGCTTGATGACTTTTCTTATTGCATCCAAGACCTTCGCAATACTTCGAGCTCATCGGTTCTGCAAGTGAAGCGCGAGGAAAACATGTGACTATACTCTTAGTCTTCCTGTCCACCTCGACTCTTGTTCGTGGTCAACACTCATTCAATCTCTGAGGATGAATCTTAACATCAGTCTGTCTAGCTGGTTCGGCTGTCTCCCTGTATTCAATTCCGCCTACTTACAATGCTTATAGACACGAAGTTTGAGGCCATGAGGGATGACAGAAACACTCGTTCCCACCTGTTATTGTTTTTTTGGATCATTTTGGATCTTTCCCCCCCATCCATACAGTAGGCTGACTATACCGACGAAAGTCACGGATGACGAGGCACAGGTAAACGAGGCCTAGCATAAGGGTAAAAGTGAGAGTGATCCGAGGGCCAAGTGCAACGAGGGGCGTGATTTGGACTACAGTGTCACTGGTTGTCCCAGTACGCCAGATAAACGCCATTATAGAGATCAAATAGAATATGAAAGACCTATCAAAGTTTGTATGAGTTTCTACTAGTGCCAAGACGAGAGATTGACTTGCCACGATAACCATATGACAGGCATAGCAAGTAATACCCAAATATTCCACCAGATGGATGTTGTTGTTTCCTGGGCTTTCTAAGAATATGAAATGTGAGTTAGGAACTAATATTGTCGGATTGAGATTCTGACCTTTACCCATACCACTATTCTACGAGTTCTGCTCATTGTATTGAACCTGATGATATAGATAGAGCCATACATGAGGCTCATAAGAGAGCACACAAGAGCTAGAAGGGCGGAGTATCGCGTGTAAGGGTCTGTTACAGCACCATCGAGCTGAAGTGTCGTCAAGATCGCACTAATTACAAGATAGTCAACGTGATGTGGTGAGAAATTGACAATGCGCTCACCTTGATAATAGTACTGACACGAGGTTTAGGGTTGTCCATTCAGTGACTAGAGAGCTGACAAAGTATGTCCATGAATAGCTGAGTTCTGCGATTTCTTGAGAGTCCGACCAAGGCCTCATGGACGGCGGCAGGTAGCCTTGTGCATTGTTAGCCATTCTCTTATCGATCTCCGGCTTACTTTTTTCGACTCCTTCAAAGATTTCATTGACGCGCGAATGATAGATGGATGGCAGGGTAAGTAGAAGAGACAGGTAGATCCCTCGTGGTAGTGTGGCTGAAAAGAACACGATAATATGCCGTCCCAGCGCTGATATCCGGGCTCCAGCTCCACTGCCGGGTATCAAAGGTCCTCGGAAAGTAGGTGCGGACTCGCCTCGCGCGTTTGATGCGTCTGTGGTATACGGATAGTAGGTGTTGTAAGGAGGGTGCACGTATTGGGTGTGGGACCAGCCCCTGGTGCGCCAGGGTGGTTCTTGGGTTGGCCAGGCGGGTGCGGTAGAAGGTGGGGCCCAGCTAGGTGGAGAGGTGGAACTGAGGTAAGGACTCCGATGAAAAGGCGATTAAGGGTGCATGAGTGCTTACTTGGCTTGTGGTGTACCAGGGAACACATTGAACTCTCCTGGTTCATGGTGCGCTCCAGGTGGTGGGTGGATGAAGCCTGATCTGCCCCCGGGCATGTCCGTGATCTCTGGAAAATGAGCGAGAGGTCGATGATGCTCAAGTCTAGGATTCGACTAGTGTTCGATTGAAAAGAAAAGGCGGAGTGGAACGAAGAGCCAGAATAGGCCAGAACGAGAACAAGGAGAAGTGTGACGGATCGTGGTGATATCCGCCTATCAAAGAGCGGTGGTCGTGACAATCAGAACTGATTTATTGAACATTTCATCTCGCACGCGTCAATCTCTCACAAAGAACATTTCCGCTATTACCTGAAGAAACAGTGGTTGGTTGTTAGAGATAATAGCCTCTTTGTATCTTATTGAGTATGCATGAACCCTGTACAGGCTGTACTATACTAAAAAAACCCGATTTCTTGATCTGAGTGCTTCAAGGGGGGTGTACATACCGAGATGATAGGCTCAAATGAAGAGGGAGAGGGTGTGGATGGGTTTTGATGAAATGCGGCGGAGTTTGCTGAGGCGGGATCGATGCATGGTGAGTTAAAACGCACCAAAGGCTACAAACCTACGACAGAAACTCAAGGGGTTTTCGCCGTTGATTAACGAGAGATAAAGAGGTCGTATAGAATCTAGACGTCGATTGCGAACACCTCGAGAACATACGGCCGGTCCCGGTTGGGCAAATAAACGCGTGAATGTCCATCACAAATCCTAAATGTGCAAAAGGTAGATTAGACACCATTGAATTCAAAATGGTGCCAGACTGAACTTGGAGAGATTTAATATCGTACTGTGTATATAAACCGGTCGATGTAGTACAATCACGCATGGATACAGGAGAGGTGCTTGCGGTGAGTGGCGTGTCGTTATACTGGCCCTATGATCCTGTTGGTGTACCACTCTTGACGAGGTTTCTATGTTTTCTTTTATAGAGTAAGAAACAAATACTTACGCTTGCTCCGAGCTGGGTGGGTGAAGATACTGAGGAACACGTTAAGTATCGGATCTCGATGCATATATCCACCGGCAACAGTCGTTCTTGATTCTTTACACGCACCGCACAAAGGACTCGGACTCGGACTCCTTTGTGCGGCGCGTGTTCTTCAAAACGGGTCGCTACATAGTAGCAAATTGGAAAATTTACATCAATAGGCGAGGCCTAGTGCTGTGCTCTGTGTCCATCTGGGTATATTGGCACTTATATCAATGAAGCTTCTATATGCAACTTACGAATTTCCTTCGGAGGTAAGGTCAGAGGCCATTCGTGCATCTGTACTGGTGGGTTGAAATTGACATATACTCATCGTCACACGGCATCCTTTTTTCGACCTTAACTCCACCTGTTGAGGGTGTGTGCATGTAATAGACGAAAGAAGTAAAAGTCCCCCAAAACGAAAAACTCGGAGAATAGGAGCCGGACCTGGACACTGTGTACATGTAGTACGTACCACGCAGTTCATCCACGCTTCAGAAGATGGATTGTCAATAGCCAACAGCAGAAGCGTTCTCAGATTGGCGCGCCCCAAAGTCGTGTTCAGTATGATGGGAATTGGAGACCGAAAAAATCCGAAGCCACATGTACAGTTGAGATCATTGGAAATATAATAGATAAGGAAGGAGGGAATCCGGCTACCACGAAAATTAATATGAATATCCAATCCAAAAAAAAAATTGTTACTTCTAATGACAGCAACTGTGGCGACATGACACGACGACACAACACGGTACAATACGATCTAATATGACGTGGCATGACACGACACGAAACACTATAACACAACATGTGGACAGGGATTCGGCTCCTCGAGACAAGAAAAAAAATAGCAGCGAGCGAGAAAAGAACACGAGTGACAGTGAAAGGTTATGAGTAAGAGACATTGTTATATGTTTGTATTGAGAGGGCTGATGTAAGTGTAAGAGATTGCAAGGCAAACGTGCAGCGTACATCAATGTAAACTACTGTTCAAATGCAGAAACATGGAGTAAGGTGTTACAGCCACACGAATGTATTGATTGTAAGACCATATCTTGTGAGAGGTCTAGCGAGTATAAATATACTGGGAGCAGAGAATGGCTGAAAAGGCTATGCATGGTGACAGTGGCAAATTGAAATAGTGCGAGTCAATATATCAACACCCGTTCCCAGTTTTTATTGTTTCTTTGGATCATTTCATACGTTCTTTTTCCATCCGTATAGTGGACTTTTTCTCCCCCCTTTGTCCATTACATTACTGTACCAACGAAACTCGCGGATGATGAGGCACAGGTAGACGAGGCCTAGCATGAGGGTAAAAGTGACAGCGATGCGAGGGCCAAGTGCAAAGAGTGGAGTGATTTGGACTACAGTATCACTGGTTGTCCCCGTACGCCAGACAAAAGTCATTATACTGATCAAATAAAATATGAAAGACCTATGAGGGGTCACACGAGTTTCTATCACCAAGCTGAGAGATTATCTTACCAAGAGAACCATACAACAGGCATCGCAAGTAGTACCCAAACATTCCACCAGATGGATGTAGTTGTTTTCTGTGCTTGCTAAAAATATGAAATTTGAGTTTGGGTTGGGAACAAGTCTTGTTGATTGAAATTCTCTGACCTCTGCCCATTCCATTCCTTTACGAGTTTTTCGCCTTGTGTCAAACCTGATGATATAAATACAGCCGTAGAGAAGGCTCATAAGAGAGCACACGAGAGACAGGAGGGCGGAATATCGAGTGTACGGGTCTGTTGCAACGCCATCGATCCGAAGTGTTGTCAAGATTGCACTAATGACAAGATGGTCAACATGAGGGTAGGGGGGAATTGACAATGCACTCACCTTGATAGCAGTACTGAAACAAGGTTTAGGATCTTCCACTCTCTGACCAAAGAGCCAATAAAGTATTCCCATGACTTGATTAGACTCGCAATGGCTTGTGAGTCAGAGGCCCAAAGCCTCATCCCATATGGCGAAGATTCTTCATGATCAACGATTTTCTTCAAGATTTCCGGCTTACTTTGTTTGACTCCTTCAAGGACTTCATTGAAGCGCAAAAGATAAAGGGATGGCAGAGTAAGTAGAAAGGACAGGTAGATCCCTTGTGGCAGTGTGTAGGTTGTGGAAACTACCCCTTGGTTTAACCAAGGACTCGGCCTACCCAGCCCCGAATCCTGGGCTACAGCTCCACTGCGATGGGTTGGAGGTCCTCGTAAAGCAGATGCGGACTCACCCCATAGGTTGTGCAGGGAGTAAGGGTAAGTAGACCAGTGCTCGTCTCGGCCGTACGGTCGATCGTCATCACTGGACGATGATTGGGTTGGCCTGGCGGAGGCAGTGGCAGGTGGTGGCCAAGCCGAGCTGTACAGAGATAGATGTGGGTGTTCTGGTAAGAGGTATCCAAAGGCGCGTGGGCGCTTACCTCGTTTGTAGTGCGCCAGGGAACGCATTGTACCCTCCTGTTTCGAACTGCGCACCAGGTAGTGGGGGTATAAAAATCGCTCTATCCCCGCTGGTTATGGGTCCACCGCCATAGGCATAAGGGACTTCTATGCCTGGAGACATGTCATCATCCGCCATAGAATAAGTAGACCAGTTGTCTCGGCTATATGGCCACCTATCATCGCCATACGATGGTTGCGATTGAGCTTGGGTTAGCCAGGCGGGGGTGGTGGTAGGTAGTAGGCAGGCTGAGCTGGACAGAGATAGATGAAGATGTTAAGAAATCTAGTGAAGAGGTGACCAGAGGCGCGCGGGCGCTTACCTTGCTTGTGCTGTTCCAGGGAATGTGTTGTACCCTTCTGTTCTGAATTGCGCACCAGACGGTGGGGATATAAAACCTGGTCTGCCTTCGCTAGCTATCGGTCCACCACCGGGAGTGAGTGAGATGCCTGGAGGCATGTCATCAACTGCCATAGAGTAAGTAGACCGGCGCTTGTCCTGACTGTAAGGCCAACCATCATCACTGTATGATGGTTGCGATTGAGCTTGGGTTGGCCAGGCGGGGGCGGTGGTAGGTGGTGGGTAGGTTGAGCTGGACAGAGATAGACATAGATGCTGAGAAATCTGGTGAAGAGGCGACCAGAGGCGCGCGGGCGCTTACCTTGCTTGTATTGCACCAGGAAATGCATTGAACCCTCCTGTTTTAAACTGCGCGCCAGGTGGTGGGGGGATAAAGCCCGGTCTTCCGCCAGCTATGGGTGCACTGTCATAAGAGATTCGGATGCCTGGAGGCATGTCATCATCCGCCATCTTGGAAAAACGAGCGATGAGAGCTGGAGCTGAAGACCCGTCAGGCGTCGGAGGTCCTCGTAAAGCGGGTGCGGACGCGCGCAATGAGTTGTACGGGTAGTCAAAGGAAGTAGACCGGCGCTTGTCCCGGCTGTATGGCCAACCGTCATCACCGTATGATGTTTGTGATTGAGCCTGGGTTGGCCAGGCGGGGACGGCGGCAGGTAGTGGCCAGACAGAGCTAGACAGATGTGGATATTGATATTAACAAATCTGGTGGGTGGCCAGAGGCGCGGGGGCGCTTACCTTGCTTTCGCTGCGCCAGGAAATGGGTTGTACCCTCCTGGCTCGAACTGCGTGCCAGGTGGTGGGGGTATAAAGACTGGTCGGGCCCCAATAGCTCCGGGTCTACCGCCGGGAGCGACTGGGATGCCTGGAGGCATGTCATCATCCACCATCAAAGCGAGGGAGAGCTGGAGCTGAAGACTTGATAAGATTTGACCAGCGTTCAATCGGAAAGAAAGGTAGTAGTAAGTGGGATGAAAAGTCAGAAGGGGGCAAGAAGAGGTGTGGACTGTTGTGGTGAGTATAACTAACGATCCACCTATCGAAGAGCGGTGGTCGAATCAATCG
>JAGGAW010008713.1:0-13225 GCA_017657375.1 Termitomyces sp. T27 | reverse complement strand
CGCATATTTGTCAATGAGAAGGAATGGGCCGCCGGCACATGATGTAAGAAGACTTTTCATTTCAAGAATGAGGTTGGAATGAGGGTCAAAAGTCTTTGTCGCAGTCCAAAATACAGCGTGATAGATATAACCCAGCATTCCTTCGGAATTGTTCGTGTACGTTGTATCGATGGTCCACTCATTTTAGATCAAAGTTAGAAAAGTCGCATTTATCGATTTTGAATCGGAAAAAATCCAGGAACCTGCATGCACAGATATCGATCTTGCGAGCGCCTTCACTCCTTGCAGATCAAGTTCAACTGACGTGTCGTTTGTACAGTCAACTCCCTTACTCTCCCATAACCCAGAGCACACGGTGTCCACCGAGGAGGTATGGGTTGAGAGGAAGTTGACTATAGCGTTGTTCTCCCAATGCCACAACAGCAGACCTAAAATCAAACGGCAGCATTACCACAAATGTTTGATTGGCAGGCATAGGGGCTGATTGAGATTGATTAACACGCCGCCAAGGGCAAGAATACGGTGAATAATGCGCAGATAGTTAACTATATTCTTAGCCTTTACAGTATGGTTTGGTTGAGTATTTTAAAAGACATGGAACGAGTTCTAAACCACTGACAGTATCGATGAAGAAACATGTTAGAAGTGAGTCCCATTCCTCGGCCTGCGGTTTGCCCGGGTCTGTCTCGACACAAGTCCTCTATGGAGGTTAAATTCCATCGTCAGATATACATGAAATGAGGTTCAAATCAATCCACTTATAAAAGGACCGGCGAACGATAAGATTTCTACGCAGTAACCAGACTTACCGGCGACGAGAGAAGTCAGATCCTGATGGCAAAGTGGTAGGAAGAACGTCAGGAATCAAGATGGGTTGAAGCATAGCCTGCCGCGAAGGAACGTTGGAGAAGCTGTGGACGTGTGGATAAAACGTGTATTTGTCGTTGGAGTCGGTTCTGTCATGTTAATAATGCATGGAAGGAAAAACAAGGAGGATGGTGAGTTGCGTGTTCTTGCTTATACGCAGCCTAGAAGATTGGACGTCAGAGAACAGCGGAATGAAGACACGTACCGATTTACGATGAGGAATGATGACAGCAGCATATAGTGTGAGAACTCGTTTCCCTCGCATGCAAAACCTGGGTGAGAATCCGCCATAAGCAGTCTTTGTTCATGATTTCAGCAGAGGGACATGCCCATGCTTGCGACATCGTATGTTAATCGGCCTAGCCTCGTTCTAGGTACTAGGACTCTCAGGCTACCTCTACAAAACCTATAAGGACAAGGCACACAAGCTTTCGTAAAATCGAACCTTCGCTCGAGTGGGATGCGTGAAAAATATTTGACCAAGGCATCTTTCATCGGCTGATAGCAGGCCTCGCGCTCTTCTCGGTTGTATTTTGAGTATCAGGGCTTAGCGAGGCTGTTAGAAAGATAACTGAGGGAAAGTGTCACACCGGTTCGCTCCAGTCTCGTACGAACTGCTTGAGCGTGCATCTGAGCTTGTCCATGTCAAAATCAGTGGATTTATATTTTTGACGTGGGGCATGCGAATGTCCATGTTCATGAAAAGAGTGAGAGTGAGAGTGAGAGTGAGAATGGGCGTACGAATGTAAAAACCCTTCAGGTATTGCCACTTCATGGTTCGAAAATGAGAAGGTAAACATTTCAGGCACAAGAGATTGAGCCGTACCTGGTTCTGACTCTGCTTCTCTATTATTTCCATTTTGTGTCATGTCCTCGTCAGTTTACTTCCCTTTCAGCTTGCACCTCATGGCTAAGGATATCAGGATTAGCCACTATTAACGAGAGAAATTCCGCATTTGCTCGAATCGCGTCGTCCACCTGGTCAACTTTCTTCTTGTACCCAGTGACTTCCAAGACCTGTTGATCTTCAAAGGTTTCCGATAGATATCCTTTCGACGACGTCGGTTGTTAGCAGCCAGCTGCAATTGGCTTTCGTCAGTTGGGAGGTTGATAGTGAAAGACAATTAGGCACGGCATACCAGATATTGCGCGTAATTTCAGAACGTGGTGGCATTGATGATAAAATTTTCATAGCGGATAAGTCACTTTTCAAGCTATACCTTCCTCCACACGGAAAGTTGGGCCGGCATTTTGACTGCCAGAGTGATGATAGAAACTTTGGATCCAGATTCCATCGAAGAGAAGATTAGATTAGATCGCATCGGGGTTTCGGCTGTATTGACCAAACGTCTTTTTTTACGTCCTTTTACGAAGGTCGATTTCAACGATGGTCAGTATCTATGTTCATTTCTCCCTGTACGTCAGTTTAATTCCGTCCATTATACAGGTTCGTAATGAAGAGAGGGGCGGGCGGACCACCGACCCAAAATGGCGAGCGCCTGCAAGTTTAAGGGAATGTGAGAGGTGGAGAGGTGAAATATTGTGCGAGATAAGTAGCAAGGTCTCGAAAATTCAAGATGATGTGTGCACTCTATCACATGCAGCTGGCTTGTCAGACCTTGAAGTTTGAGACCTGAACGAAGGGATCAACAAGCTTCTTCGCGAGAAACGGGAAAACCGGATTGTGTCCCTAGGAGGTGTAAATTACCGGTGGAATGTCGCAATGTTGGACGATGATAGTAAGGAAGTTCCAGGGACCAAGGGTTACAAGTTTGTTCATTACATCCCTCTGATCTTCCTGGTGTTCGCGAGCTCTTCCAGAGCCGGAAGAAAGAAGAAGAAGAAGAAGAAGAAGGCATTTCATAAGAAGCTTATGAATCAGGATCTGTCCTATTACGGAGACCTTGACGAGAACGATGGAACCCTTGTACAACATGAGCGTGCAGCCGAAGAAGGTACGTATGAGGGTTTGAGTTACGTCACTTTCCTGACCTCTATCTTCGTGGCGGCAGACTGGGAAGAGGCGTACTCCAACCTCCGAGAAATTCTCTGTCTTTCCACTGATGACCCAATACTGAAAATGCCAAGACCAGACAATCCACCCTCATCTCAACTTAATGCACAGGGCGACGGGGCCGAGGGTGGGAGTGACCTTGATAGGGCCCCCTCAGACGATGATCCGAAACGAGTCAAGAGATCAGAAGAGCCAAGTCCTCCTGGTACCCCTACAGTATGAGCGCTGCTCATCCCACGCCATCGCTGCGGCATCGTATATCCGCTTCCTCGTCACCGATAATCTACTTCCGCCCAAGATGCCGACACCACAGGAGATGGAGACTGTGTTACTTGGCCTTCGGAAGAAGGCGCTCATGGAAGAGTATTTTGGTGAAAAGAAGACTTAATTTAATTTCTCTGGAACTGTCAATGCATTAACATATGCGCCCAGGAAGAAAACGGTAATTTTTGACTTGTGTCAGGGATGCGGAATTAGTGAGGGCGGCGTTACGTTGCTGCTCACATATCTTCGGTGTGTCACATATGGTTTATATGCTTGATTCACTCCTTTGAGCAATCCTAAAGAAAGTTCTCGATGGGTGACACGTTCTTTTGACGATGGTGTGCTCCCCATTTATTCGGAAATCGTCTTCCAAGCTCAGCACGTACATCTACTTCATTCCTGATGTGCCACCATGGAAGACTCCAATTTGGCCCTCTGTCCGTCTTGATCTTTGCAGAAGTCAAATGAAACAGGCAGCTTCAGGTCAGATAAATCGACACTGGTTGGGGAGTTTACTATTTGTGATTACTCCTCCTGTAATCATGTTGGGTGAACTAGGTACACCAGCTCCTACACATTACTGCGGGACTACGGAATGATAAGAGGTATTCATTATTAAATGGAGGAACGACCGCGCTTCTCTTCACTTCGGACAACATCCTTCTTCCAAGCAGCTGGAGCTGAATCGGCGCTCGGTCCTTTGAAGTGGTGTTCATGTAAGTTTTTGTACTCTACTACTAGTGCTCTATTTTGGCCATAACGCACTGCCGCAATTTTTCAACTCACTACAGGTTTAGTTACGTTCAGGATCTTTCTTTCCGATCAAAAATTTAGTCGAATTATGACGATGTTACCAGCCCCTCGATCCCGATCTCAGCTAGAAAAATATGAAAATCCTGGTTGAAAGCGACTCGAAGCACGGTTCCGGACGGGGAGTTCAAGTCAATCTGATTTCCCCAGCCTAACTTTATTGAATGGTGATATACGTGGCTAACTCGACTATCCAATTTGTAGTTTTGGCAATCGTGAGGACTTATTACACCAATCGGACTGCAATGATCTCATCACTTTGGACAGAATGGCCCGGTGGTCGTGGGTTACATCCATATTATTAGAACAAACCACCCACTCAACTAACAGTAGCCGTTACCTCTTATGCTTCAGGGGACAATCTTTTCCACGATCGTGTCCCACGCATATCGCTCCGTCAACACCTTATCAGAGCGCTGAGCGCCCGGTAGCCGTCAAGATCATAAAACAGGTGGACAACAAAGTTGAGATCAAACCCGCTGACTTCGGAACAACCCCCCTATCGCTGAGACTCTACAAGCTATGCCGGATAAAAATAATGTAGGGACATTGTCATAGAAATAAAAAAAGGTATGGTGTTGAACTTTATGGTTTGTTGGAACTTAAACTTGACTATATCGCATCAAGTTCGATATCGAGGAATTTCGATCCTGATCTACCAGCGTGAGTGATAAGAGGGATCAAAGGCGCCACTCTCATGATTCACAGAATTATGATTGTAAAAATTCTCCTATACATAATGCCGTTCAGGCTGACAAATTCATTGCAGAAGTCCTTTGTCGATACAGTAGACAAGATCCGAATACTATCTCGCTTGCCAGGGAGAAAGGAACTGAATGTATGAATCTAACGGAAGTCCGAAGAGTTCTCGTATCAGCAGTTACGTATGAGGAACTGACTGAGAAGCGGACCCGTACAACACGCAAAGCTAATCTTACGGACTCCGCGCGGAGGGGATCATCGGAGCATTTCGTTCCGAGGATAACAGCGACGTGTCTAGCTGACCTCGATACTCGATTTGACGCCCATGGAATACGCGAACGTTCGTTGCCAAGCGCAAAAAGAAACCAACTTGGCTACGGAACGCGTTCCAGAGAATTGACAGTGAAAAATATCAAAATCCAAATTTCGTCAAGGGACCGTGTCAATTGAACCATCTATGTTCCGTCTTTCCGGATCTACGACTTCTCTCACATCAATTAAGTGCATAGAGATGGGTCTGTTTGGAGAACGTTAACTAATCAGAAATTGGAGCTGAATTCATCGTTGAATTTCAATTGAAGAATACGAGTCGTCTTATCCACGACCTTCACCAGATGCCAGTGGTAATAAGTATGTCCTGAAAAAATACACCACTTCAGAAGCAAACACTTGGTATAGAGCTAGCTAACAGGCTTTTGAAAGATCTACTAGCCCTTCGCGTTACTCGGTTTCTGAGCCTCGAGATCCAGAATATGGTTATAGTCAGTCAAAATCAGTGGTGGGAATGCATTGGGTCTAATTTTCAATCTCCGACAGAAATTGTATCTGTTTACATACAGTGGATAGTCAACCGCCACGACGGGTCAAACGCTAATCCTCAACGAGATACTACTCGATGTTTCCCTGGGTACAGGCACGCAGGTTGGACGAAGTGTCCTAGAAATCGTCATGTAACGGCATGTCCAAACTCAAATGGACAAGGTCGACCGATGTCCTCGCCCCTCGTTGTATTTCTTGCTCACAGAAACCCAACTCGTCATTAGAGTGAGTGTTCACCTCAAGATCTTCCTCGTTTTGTGCTTTACATCGTGTGCATCTCTGATAGATCCATATCTAGGGACTCTGAAAAGGTTCACTCTCCATCTCAACAGATTCAAATGAGTCACAGCCTCATAGGTAGACAGTGTTCAAGTAAAGTTCGCCTCTAAAATTCCTTTGATTGGCACAATCTAAGACAGTGGACCGGCGGCAACTGTAGGTTCGCAAGCAACAAGAATCGGTAAGAATTTTGCGCCAAGGATAAATGCTTTTGTGGTCTATGTACCATTATGCGTCAGGTTTCCTGCCAGATTCAAGTCCGTGTTGGCTCCGTAATACCATGTGCCAGCCACCATGCGCTGTTCTCGAAGAATATACCTTCGAGTTATATTGATCATATCAGGCACAACGATTGAAACGCGATGTGACCATTTATGAACGATAGGTCGACCTCTTTTTCTTGCTCGGTATATGAGCCTCGACTATAAAGGGCTCGTACAACAAGCCACGCTACACCACTCCTCTTCCATTGTGTATATTTCTCCCCACTGCCTTTCTCCATAATCATGGGTCGCAGCGATGAAACCACACTATTGATTACTTATCAGAACTCTCCGAAACCTATTCTCAAGTCTCTCCTTGTCATAGTACCCCCTCACGTCCGTCCATATCTTGAACTCATCAGGCTAGAGAAGGTTTGATATTCACGGAGGATCACAATGAGCAATTTTAACTCACTTCTTGCAGCCAACAGGAACCATTCTTATGTTCTGGCCGTTTGGTAAGCGTTGGAAATCTATCCAAGTAAAGCTCGACTCATAGTCAAGTGTTGTAGTTTGGGGTTTGACAATGGCTGCATTTGCTACCTATCTGCCACTACAGTTTTATGGTGGTCATGTTATCAAGTGCTTTATCAGCGCCTTTCTGCTGCGCAGCTCAGCCTGTACTGTCAACGACATCTTCGATAGAAAAATGGATGCTGGTGTTGGTGGGTCTATCAGATGAGTGGTATTCGACTTTACTTAGTGATTACTAGAGCGTACAAGGAATCGCCCACTAGCCAGCGGTCGCATTTCAGTTACCGCTGCCATGATTTATCTCTTTGTGCAGTACATAGTGGGTATATCTTTCTTCTATCTGACCGTTCATGATCATGCGTTCGTAAGCTTCTAGAAGTACTTGTTCATTCCCGCTGATGTTTCTTCTAGCTTATGGGTCGCCCTATTCCAGTTACTTCCGCTGTGGGTATCTTTTCTGATGATTACTAATTCTGTGTCGCCACCCAAACTGATACCTCTTACACAGATTCGCAATCTATCCGCTCTTGAAGAGGTTTACCTATTGGCCGCAAGCTTGGCTGGGATTTGCTATGAATTTTGGTGTCATCACCGCCTGGGTTTCCCTCACTGGTTGGTTCGACGTTAAGCTTCTTTCTGCTGCACTGACTGGATGTTGGTGGTGAGTACATTTGGTTTAGCTATTCTGGATATTAATTGAATCCTGTTGCCATGCAGCTGGACTATGCTTTATGGTATGCATTGCTTGTCGCCACCTACCAGAGCTTCTGTTAACTTTGATCTCCCGCAGACACAATCTATGCTTGCCAAGATATCCAAGACGACATAAGAATGGGTGTTCGATCTACAGCCATCCTGTTTGGATCCTGGATCCGATCTTTGCTTGTTCTGTGCGGGGTTGGTTTCGTCGCGATGCTCGGCCTCGCCGGATATTTCAATGGACAGGGCCCGTGTTATTTCGCACTGTCGGTCGGCGGTACTGCTGTTCACCTGGTGTGGCAATTCAAAACTGTTGATCTTGACGTACCGACTAGTTGTTGGCGTGAGTGTCTTTGAATTTCAGTGAAGGGAATGTCACTTTGAACTAATGTCATGTGGCAGAAAACTTCGAGAGTAATGGTCAGCTGGGATGGATTGTTTGGAGCGGCCTGATGGTTGACTACCTCTCGTTACTTGGGTTCTTTCAATACCTCAAACCATGAATCCCTCTGGTCCCGCTACCTCGTTCAATTTTGCTTTCCGAAGTTGATGACTCCCTCGTAAATTTATCACCAATGGCAAACGGACGTTATATAGCCGTACTTTTTTTTTGACTTGCTCTTCTAACGTGGCGATCTTTTCAAAAACCACTCAGTCAGACAGTCCCCTAAGGCATTGTGTGAGAGGCTGCCACTGGTGGCACGGTCCCAAATGTAGTCTACGTGCCATTCGCAACGCGTCTATTATTCCATCATTTCAAGGAAGAAAATATTACTTGTTGGTCAGGCGAAGATTTTCGGTTTCTCTTGCGTCCTTCGTACTCTCTTGGATTACCGAGCCCATAGTTCAACCATGGGCACTTGGCACAGTTAGTGGCGCGCACGCTTTGCATTTCAATCGACATGGGTGGCCGGCCTAGTATTACCCAAACATCAACAACCAGTGCAGCAGGTCTGTCAACAAGTGATTTAAGGTCGACTTGAGGTGGGAATATCCTGAAATGAAAGTGTCTTGAAACATGGCCCACTCAATGAATATCCACTCAAATGTGTGTCCATACTTTGTGAAATCCCAAGCACGTTGACCCGGATGTTCTATTACTTATTTACCAGAGAGCTGCAAGCTTTGAGATCGACGAACTCCAAATTAGATTCCAGGCGAGATGGAATTCCTCAGAACGCTTTCATATAAGATATCGACCTCGAAAGTCAGAGCTAGATGACATCCGATGACAAGTGAAGACAAGACTAGTTCTTCCGAGGTCCCATACTATACATCACCAATAAAAATGGAGATTCATAGAAGCCACACCATTTGAAGCGTGGAAATGAAAAGGGGATCATACATAATCCTGCTAATTTGATATTACTAGACCGGGACGAGGTCAAGGATTACTTTACTAGACATGAACGAAGAATGAAATGGCTCACAATTGGCTCACAAGTCAAGATAACCAGCCTGTGGATGGGACCAGCTGGCGGAACTCTGAGACAAAGCAAAGCCATCGAAATAACAAGGATTTTGAGCCTGGAGGTTGTCATGGGCTTGGCATCACTCACACATTAGAGTCCTTACCACGTGTGATTAAGAGGTTCAACAATCCTTCGAAAGAGTTGCGACGTCCATGGTGGCTTCTGACTGCTCGATGAAGCTCACACTGGTCGTGATGTAGTGCAGCGGACTCACTGCTTTTTCTGTATACCCCGGGGCCATGATGTATGGATTATCCCTCTTCAGTCGAAAGTGTATCCGATATACCTGGGGAAGACAGTGAGGGACTGTGATATGAATTTGTACCTGTAGCACCACCCATATGACGCGGAGAGGAAGTGAGACCAGATTGTGTTAATATTTTCATCCGAAAGGCTACCTATCAGGGGGATCTGACTCTATCCTGCTCAAGGACAAAGTAAAGATGGGGACTGGCACGCTGCGCACCACAGCAATTCGGTAGGCCGCGAGGAACATGTGAAGCCTCATTTCTCAATGTCATCTCTTCTGTTGTACCGGCTGTAGTAGGTAGGTAGGTAGTAGTCATGAGGCTGCCTTGATGTTCATTTTGGTTATCATATGTCAGATTCAAATGTGTTTTGATTGTACTATTGAGGGATCTCTTCAGCCTGAAAGTCCAGCCTCCGAGGGTAAATAACGATGATAAACCTTGGCGTGAAGTCGTTCATATGAAGGTGGAACTGGATTCGGTGACTGGAAGTTAAGGTCATGGCTCGGACGGCTCTAGTATCACGTCAACAAAAGTGTTAGCTAGCGAACAAAGTCTATAGACAAGGTAGATGCCGGAATGAGTCGACCAGTACTTTTTCTTCCCTGTATATATGCCTTTAACGGTTACGAAATTCGGTATTCAACCTCATTTGAAGTGGTTCTTTTGAAGTAGACCCCGATATCGTCGTGTGACTTTGCAAGAACAGAGTGAGGTAACCGCTGGCAATTTTTCCGGGATATCTGTGAAGAAGTAAGGAGCTGATCGAAAGATTGGCAGAAATAGGTGCAGCGAGAGGCAAATCATACCTGAAATGAGAGCACGGAGTGCTATATCGGCTGTGAGGAAATTGAGCGAAGAAGTCAAATTGACATTCGTCATTCTGCTTGGTATCCAAGGTGCTGACATTATCGAAGTATTGAGGCTGAATGAAATTGAACTTTTCAATTCAAGTTAGCAACAATGGTCTGACTCGGAAAAAATTTTGAACTGTGATTGACAGTTTGACACACTAGACTGATCACCGACTCCGAGCCGTCAGCGTCTCGACACCTGCTGGATTTAGTATCTGGAAAGTACGTACGAGAGTTAGTATTTTTAGGGAGCATTTTTCCCAAATTTCAGTCGAAGAGCGCATTTATTATGAGGGAGGGCAAAATCGAAGCTCATGAATGGTTGAAGTTCTGGGGTAGGGTTTGGTGGAGGTTGTGGGTTTAGTCATAGAAGGAACGAAAAGGTAACCAAAGTCGAAGCAAGAGACGTACAATTGCCAGTCACAATTGATGCTACGGTTGTGGTGTGTCAGTGGATTTGGAGTTGAGGCCGATGTCACTGAAGTCCAATCAAAATCTAACTTCGGATCCCGGACGTTCTCGGATCAACAAATTGTCATCCCGCCTCAATCGGGCCCACTCAATCATCGATCCATCGATCCTTCCAGATCCTCCCTCATGACCTTATAACTGACGCACCAGAGACATCGGAGTTTGGGATATGACTGTCTTGTACGACGCGGGGATTCTGGTGTACTTGGAATGACAAGAGAGAAGTTGGAGCGGAGCATGGGCTCAGGCAAGACTCAGGATTCAAGATAGACAAGGGATCTTAGCCTATACGTGAGTCATGTCTGTCTTCTGGCCCTTGATTCATTGGCTACTATGTGACAGCAATACAGTGCACATCTCAGTCCATCTTTTCATCCACAGGAATTTCAAGAATCCTGCACCTGCAAGAACCGTCGATCTTACGTCTCAGCAACCCGTAGTGTATCGCACCCACTGTGTCATCTCCTTGCGAACGCGGCATCCTAAATATGCTCACACAACTCCGCAGTCAGAATTTTCATTTCTCCCCATCCTCTCGCTGACCCTCCTCTGTCAAGGATTTGAATGTCTTTGTCCGTTCTGCCTCCGCGGCCGCCTCCCGCCCTCTACTGCTTGTCAGGCGGGATCTGATAAGCATACAAACACGGTTCGTCAAGCCCTTACAGTGACCAGCGCATCTATTTACTTTTTACCTGTCCGATCCAGATTCGCCCTGGTACCTGCGCCTACATACGCTCTCGCATCCACCTCCACAACGAACGCATGCAATGAGTATCCGTGCTGCCACGCTCCCATTCCTGCCACTTCGTCTACTGTTTGTCTCCGACAAACTCCGTCGCGCTTGTTCCTTGGATATCCAAGGAGAGAACAAAACGTGTGGGAAAAGAGGGGAAGCGGGTGAGGGCAGTAAAGAGATGGTGGAGAGGACGGAAAGACGGAGTGAGATTCTCCTACCCCAAGTAACACCGAGGGGGAGACGAGGACGAGGAGATGCTCTTGCTTGTACGCACCAAGTTGAAGGAGAAAATACGTACTCATGAGAAGTAGCCTTGGGACGTGGACGTCAAGAGGAGCATGGTAAGGTACGTTATCTGATCTTTTTCAGACGACATAATCAATCCGAATAGTCTAGATTTCGTAGATCTAGGGCGAGAAGTACCTGGCGCGGGTGCCTGTTCAGGACGCGCTGGACGCAGGTGCTGATACGCCGATGCCGATGGAGGTGGATATGCTCCAGGAACCCGGGTGTGTGTGCGTGAGGTATGTTCCTCATCCAGATTACATTGGTGTACCAGTTGAACTAGATTATGTATGTAATGTAGGAACCATGCTTACGGTTGGACACTACTAGAGAAATGGCTGGAGCGAGCGCGTGAGGTGGGCTTTTCTCATCTTTCATTAGGATTGTGTAGACCAGACTCCTGGATAATAGTGTGAATCATTCTATTCTTTCAAAATAAAGGTTTCCGCGACACCCAACATCCTTGTCCCCTTTTCAAATGGGACGCTACGTCATCTCATAGATCTACAAAATCATTACTTCAAAACTTCTTCCCGTGGCCACACTTGCATTGTCCTCACGTAGAAGCAGGGTCTCGAGCAACGAGCCCCTATGAACTCGGTAAGCCTAGGTCGCGCGAAGGAAAAAAGATCGAAGTCCTCCTACGTCACCTTAGTGTATTATACTCATTCCTGTTGTCCCAATAGATCTCCGCAGCTGCGCTCAAGTCTAGATTTCCTTTTCAATATTCCTAACACGCCGTCCGAGTTCCCTCTATCCGACGCATTCCCCCCTGAAACGCGAATTCCCTTGATCTTGCCATGGACGCACTAATGACACTTGCGATTAAAATGTCAAGAACAGTGCTCAACACTCCAAAAGGACCGGGGTAAGCCCAGGTAGAATGTCCCACTGAAGGGCAAGCAGGGAATGTTATCGTGGAAAGCGTAGTCGAGAGATAAGAACATTGTTACGTCTTCCGTTGGGGTTGCAAGGTAGCATATCGGTGTTGCCCCAGGTGGGAGTCTGTGGGAGACTTTAGTGATGTGCCTGGCCCGGCTTCAGGCCGTCAGCCAGGCCAAGCCGGGCCCATTTGAGCCAGGCCCAGCCGGGCCAGAGGAGGCGGCCTGGTGAGGGCTTTGGCCCGGCTCACAATGTTGGAAAGCCAAAGCCGGCGGCCCAGGCCGGGGCTTTCAGGGAGGATGGATGTAAATTATATTGCCATGACAGGTCAAGATTTGTAGCTTACAAATTTTATTGGGATGTATTGGGGATTCAAAATAACATACTGGCATTTAAAGTATAATTGGATTTGCAGTTGAAGGTGAATGAAAAACTGAAGTGAGGTCATTTACAGACCTTCTCACAGTATGTTCTCTCCTTTTCCATGTGTATTTTGCTTGAATCTTGCTAACAAGTTACATCATAGACTCAGTCAACATACAGCAAGCATCTTTCCATTGAAATGGGTCTTATATCTGGCTACTGACACTCTCTACAGAAAACTTTGTTCTGCCCACCAAAAGCCATGGCCTGGGCCAAGTCAAGTCAGGGCCAGGCCGGCATTGGGGGCTTTGGCTCGGCCCAGGGTTAGTCTGAGCTGGAGCCACCTCAAGCCAGGCCAAGCCAGGCCGGAACATCACTAGCACTGGGAGTCTGATTTGGAGTTTGGAATTCGATGTATGCTGTTGGAAGGAAGATATATATAATCTGTCGATTTCATGTCGTTGTTTACCAGATAGTTCTGACAGGAACCCCGCTACGCTTTTCCGACCTTTTCTCTCTCTACCAAACATTATCTAAATCTGAGTGGTTAATAGCTTGCCCCAAAATGACGCCTCAAGAACGGCAATCTCTACAGGAATATGGACAATTTTTGCCCCTCAATACTGTCGCAACCTCAACAGTTGCCTGTCTGTGCTACGGTCACTAGTCAATTTGCAATGCGGTTATCAACCATGCTGATTCTTTTGCAGGTATACTTGCACC
>JAGGAW010008712.1:0-18216 GCA_017657375.1 Termitomyces sp. T27 | reverse complement strand
ACGCTGGGCACTGTATATTTCTATAGTACTCTGCCTATGCACTCTTGGTGTGTGGCACCCATGACCATATTCTGTACAAGCTGATATGCCATACAGTCATCACTCTTGTGTATCTGGGAATTTGCTCAAACCCTGCTGTCTTAATAGCAGCTGTTGAATCTCAAAGTGCAACTGAGATTATCCTTACAATCACAGCTACTATTTTGTCATTTGTCACCAACTTTGTTGCAACATCTTTCATTGGTTGGACATTGTGGCATGTTTTATCTCCTGAATGTTTATCCAATTGCTATGAATTTTAATCTTCTGTTATGACAGGAAACATGTAAAATTCCTACAAACAAATGTTGACAGCCAACAGCATCAACTGTTTAAATTGTGGCGCATCCTATATCTCTTAGCAGATGCAGGAGCTTTCTATGCTGTTCTGCAGGTCAGATTAAGAAGCTTTATATCTATGCAAGAAATAATGACCAGGTTAACAGCTGCTTTATATTGTAATGGGCTTTGCAGTTAGCCCCAACCAGTTTGCATCAATCATTGCCTTGGATGTGGTTACATCAATTTATTTTTCCATCTCAGTATATACCATTTTCCTTGTGTTTATGCACATATTCACTGCCCTTTGCAGTTTGTCTATCCAGCACTGACAATTGCCCTTATCCATGGGCCATTTTCAATTGTGGGTGTGCATGAGACTCTGGTCTCATTCCAAATATCTTCACCAAGTGCCTGATTAGATGATAGAGGACACTGGTATAAATTACTGAAATCTTCATCTCTTCAGTCTCCTGAAACAAAGTCGCATTTTTGATCACCCTATACTATGACTACTACAGCTCCTTGTTTATAAATTTATTTCTATAGAAACATTGATTTGTTTGGTTTCTTTTAGTCCACTATGTACCTCTGGTACCTCTGTACTGCAACTCTAGCAGGACTCGACAAGTAAGCCTAAGAGTGAAGCATTGTGAATAGTTGCATAGGGTTTTGGGCAGCCATGCCATACTAGACTAATATTAGGGAAGTCAGAAACCTTGATTCAAGGTCAATTCAGAGAAATGATTTAAGGTTGATTTTGAATGTCCTTGAATCATGGGAACATGTGAATTGATGCTGAATCTAAATTGTGCCTGTTTCTCCTTCATTTACAGTTGATTTAGCTCTTGAACATTGTACCTCCTATTCTTCACAAGATTTATATAGATATTATAAAAAAATACAATTTTGCTATCAAATACTGTACTATTACGACCGAGTGTTCGCAGCCTGTGACGCGTGATGCAAGGTGTTCACTGCAGAAAGTGTTCACACCTACCAAATAAGGGAATTTTCGGCGCGGAGCGCCCGGCCCGGCCACCTTCGGAGGCATTTTGAAGGGGTTTTTGGAGGTCGTGATGCGTGATGAGTTCCAAAAGTGTTTGGTTCGCGGTCCCCTGTGACGTGTGACACGAACACTCGGTCGTAATATCACAGTATCTTCGGTCACCTCTTGTCACCTCTTGTCACACTCCCCAACCCTTCCCGCTGAACACTCTAATGGGGCAAACAACTAAAAAACCAACCACACAAGAGAAGCCCAAACAAGGTTGACCTCCAAAGCCCAAATCTGGAAATACTCCAGCCAGTGAAGCAAGAGTGGCTCTTGACAAGGATATAGTTGATGGTGATGACAAAATGGGAGCTGTTGAGATAGAGTGAATGACTTGACTCCTCTTAATTGTTCTTGATACTCATGGACCTATTACTGCAGCTGGAAAGACACTGGCAAAGATCTCAACAAGCAGCTAATATCAGTAATTTATGAAAATACTAAGATCAAACAAGGCTTGTTCCCACTACCAGGGCCCAATACATCCACTAAACAGGGAGGAGGGAACTCCAAAACAGAGTTCTACTGGAATCTATGCAATACACTCTTTACTGATCATTCAAAATTCAAGAAAGCATTCTCTGTGGACACTGGAACAAATGGGAAGAAGCTCCACTCCCTCTGGAACAACAAGATCAAGATCAGGCTGCAAGCATGGGAAATTCAAACTCACTATTCATCCCATTGCCCTCATTCTTCTCTAAAATGACACAACAGACTTGAGACAATAGTGCTGAGATGAGTGAGACTGGTGCTGGACTACAAAAGGAGGATATTGATTATTCTCAGAAGAACAAATTCACAAATAGATGGAGTATGTTGATCAGCTCAGCACATTGCTGAGTGCAGAATTGGGACTTCTTGCACTAGCTGTTTTGGGTTTGCTGGATGCAATGTGACAAGTCATATGACTGTCATGTGCCCTCCTTGGAATGTTTTGGACTTGCCCCAAACTTGTTTTGACTCTTCTATGGGACATATGTTGGTTATTCTATGCATGCTGCTGTCATGGAGTATTCAGAATCAATCTGCAAATTTGTCATCTATGAAGGCATGAAGGTCAGTGATATCCAGCTTCTTTATCTCCAACCAGCACATGAGTCCTGACACCACACACTAGCAATATGGCAATGCCTGATTACCAAAGACCAATCAGTGAACAATATACATTGACCACCTGATGTAATTGCCAAAGTGGATGGGCTGAAAGGTTTAAGAATGTGCTAGTGGCATTGAATTTCCATGACACCAGAATGTCATCTGGAAATTTTCATTTTGCATTTTAGATAGCTTGGCCAAATGTATGCATGTTGTCATATCTAACCTTAGCTTTGCTTTTGGGAATACCATTGTTCAGGCCTGATGCCAAGTGATTTGTGACAATGTGGGCTTTATTCTTCTGCCAGACTGTGAACAAAGAAAATGCCTTCATGCCAGGCAGTAGATCTTTCAATGTTGAAGCAGGGGACCAATGACCTGCTTCAATTTCCTTGTCTTTGTAAGCCCATATCACTTCTAGATCCTGCTTGGTAGATGCATAATTGTGAATGTATTCCTCATTGTCTGGAGGCCAGTCACCCCCATCAAATGGCCAAAAACTTTTGCATAAGACTCTCATTACTGATTTGATGAATGGCTGGTTAGGGTGATACCATAACATGCTTTCAAATTTGTTGACATTGAATGGTGTTTTGACTCAAATATTATCTTTCATTGCATTGAGAGTTGCTTGGAAGACAGGGTTATTAAGTGAATGAGGTGGCAGTGATGGAAGCAAAGGTGACATTTCAGTGTTCAGGGCTGATGGGGATTGAGGCAAAAAGTTTAGATCCACATTCCACATGAATCCTCTGCAAAATCTCAGCTTGATCCTGTCATCCAAGTCTAAATCTCTTTTGTTTGTTGCTGATTTTAGAGAGATAGGTGCTCATGACAGCTCTTCATTGACCTTGAGAGCCAGGGCTGTTTGCTGTCCAGTACTGCTGTCATCTGAGCTTGAGTGTTGCAAAGCATTCCTTGATGTCTTTAGCTTTATGTTTGGCATGACATTTGCTGCATATGTCATGCTTGTGGTGAAATGATCTTTTTCCTATAAGATTGCAGTTCCTCATCTTGATGGGGATAGAATGTAAGAACTGCAGCCATCCATGTGTTGAAGGTTCTTGACCAGTCCAATTCAGTATGAAGAGCATTTTTTGCAGTGAGATTGCAGAGCAAAATACAATTATTTAGACCTCAGATGTCACAATGTAAGCTGTAAGACAACTATATTGTACCTGTAGAGCAAAATACAATGATTTAGACTACAGGCAGAAAGTAAGTAATATGTAGCAAATGGGTAAGTAGTTGACATACCCTCAGATGTTGCAACATAAGCTGTAAGACAACTGAGGGAAGAGGTTTTTGTGTATTGAAGTTTTATAGTAAAAGAAATAAGGTTTCAGACAAAGTATTGTAAACATGGAAAAGAGATTTTGAATGGCATAACATAGAATAAGTATGAAAAAAACGCTTCTTGATCTTGTACAACCATCATCCTGTTTGGGGTCCTGGTTGTTCTTCGGTCATAGTTGGTGTAAAAACCTTTTTTGTCCTGTTCTGGTGGCTTCTCGAGCCTCCAGCACCCTCACTTCCACATCTGAATCCTCTTCTTCTCTTCTAGCTTGGCCCCAACAATGACAATGGTCACAAAGTCATTGTCCAGGCCCCCCTCATGCAGTCCCAGCCAAGGAGGGACCCTGGACCACACACGGTCACTCCTGACTCACTCTGACCTGCAGTCCCTTATGGCCTCTGATGTAGGTCAAATCAGATTGGTCCAGGATGCATGCAAATGGCTGGAGACAAAGGCCTGGATACTGATGAGTGATCCATATAACCAGGCAAAGATTGTGAGTATCCTTGTCACTGCTGCTCTCACTTCCAGGCCCCAGGAGCTCAAGAATGCCGCCATTGTGGTCATGTTTCTGATTGATGCAGACATCTCGGACCATCTCTCAGACTTGCTGGCTGAGGCGGTCATGTCAAAAGCCCTTGGATGTATCAGGGTTTTGGTGGACAAGCTTAGCACGTCCACCAACTTCCTAGCTGCAAATGACACTGAACATGCTGAATCAACATTGAGACTCAAGACCAAAGCTGATACCCTGGAGGGAATCACCAACTCGCTGGGTACATTGGCATCCAAATTCATGAGTGCTCCCCCCTTGGTCAGCCCCCCCTCCACACCTTCCTGGGCCTCGATCGCCAAGGCATCGGCATGCCTGCAGGTAACCCCTGCTTCTATGAGGCCCATTGGAGGAAACTTGTTCTCACCAGATGATCTGACCCGAGTCCAGCAATGCACCCTCTGCAATGCTCAGACTGTCCTCATCCAGTTTAACCCCTGGGATGGCAATGCTCCCACCAACCTCATGGCTGAGGCAACCACGAGGCTCCACAATGAACTCAATAGCACCCTGAGCAAACTAGACTCCAGAGGTTCGGCTGCAAGGGAACCCAAAGATAGGGAGATTGGCTCCAAGCCCCCCAGGACCCAGGCAATTGGGCTGAAGCAGACCAGCAACAGTGTGTACCTTGCTGAGTTTGATTCAGCTGACTCAGCAGTTAGGTTTCAGCACTACGCAATTATGGACTGGGAACACTTCACGGCACTCTTCGGCAATGAGATGCAAGTCATCAACAAGGCTTTCAACCTCATAGCAAGATTTGTGCTATGTACAGGCCTCTTTGACCTGGACAACCACCACCACCTGCACACTGTTGAAGATGAAAACGGGCTCCCTTCTAGATCCATCACATCCACCCTTTGGCTCAAGCCTGATCTCCACTCCTCAAAGCAAGCTGTCACCTCTCTCAAGATCACCTGCAACAACTCTGAGGTCGCTAATGATATGATCTGAGGCCATGTTTTCATAGGAGGGTGCCAAGTCATGATTTGCAAGGACATGCACAAGCCCATCTAGTGCAACAAGTGCCAGAAGTATGGCCACTTCTGAAGAGACTGCAAGGAGGAGGCAAAATGCCTTAGGTGTGTGGGCACTGACCACACCTCTGAAGTATGCACAGTGGCATCGCCCAGGTGCATGTCATGTGGCCTGGAATCTACTCATGCCAGCTTGGATTGTAGCTGCCCATTGTTCAAGAAACGCTGCAGGGAATTCAACACCCAATTCCCCAAGAACAGAATACCCTACTTCCTGACTGACGACACCTTGACTTGGGTTCTATCCCCCCCAAAGAAGACACTGACAGTGACACCAACGGTTCCCAGATTGAGCCTGACCCCTTCAGCAGGACCACCTCCCCCCTCTCAACCCTTGGAACCTGCAGATCCAGCAAGAGGCCCTGCCTAGAAGACCTCTACTGGCAGCTGAGCCCCTAGTCGCCTAGGCAATCTAGGAGAGTTTGGCTTCACCTCTCAACCCAGATCCCAGAAGGAGAGGCATGTGGCTGACGACTCCTCTGCCAAAAACTGATGAACTGGTGGCCCCCCAAGGCCTCCAGTAGACTCTGCATCTGGCAACAAAATGTATGCAAGTCAGACACTGCACAAGTGGCCATGCTGAACTCAGTGAGCCCTGTGGACTGGGATGTGCTCATGATCCAAGAGCCATTCCTTGACCGCCTGGGCAACACAAAAGCCTCAAGCTTTTGGTGGGTATTATATCTGTCTGATCATAGAAGAGACAGAAGCACCTGCTCCTGCTCAGTCCTCATGATTAATACTAACATCTCAACAGATGCATACACCCAACTGACCATCCACTCCACAGATATCATGGTGATTTGCCTCTTAGGCAAATTTGGCAGCTTATCAGTGTTCAACATCTATAATGCCTGTGAACACAACAGGGTCCTAGACTCTTTATCTTCCTTCCTGTCTTCATTCATTCTGACAACCTGCCCAACCCCCTCTGACCAGATGCTCTGGCTTGGGGATTTCAACAGGCATCACCCCATGTGGGAGACCAGTGACATCAACAAGAACGGAGGCTTCATCCAGCCCCTGATCAACTGCTTGACAGAGTATGAGATGGAACTGGTGCTCCTGCTAGGACTGCCTATGCTTCAGACCACAGGTGACAGATGGACCAGGCTGGACAATGTCTGTAGATTGCATGTGACTTTCAACCCCATTGTCTCATGCAATGTTGTCCCATCTTTATGCCCTCCAGTTACTGACCACCTCCCCATAGTTATAGTGATCAACCTCCTGATTTCCTGCTCCTCCACCCCTCCTTTTAAGGACTTTTGGTCAGCAGATTGGGGAAAGTTCAATGCTGCTCTGAAGGAGCAACTCGAGGCATGTGTGTCGGTGGGGCCACTATCAATGAAGGGGGAGTTTGACACCAAGGTATCCTTGCTAACCTCCATTATTCAGGAGGTGATAGCTAATGAAAGTATTGTGCTTACACAAACACCATGCCCATACACCAAGAGATGGTGGAATGACAACCTTGCAAGGCTCAAGGCCCAGAGGCAGTAGGCCACTAACTGTGCATACAAATTCTGTGACATCCCTGACCATCCCTCCAAAGCTGAAGCCACATGTCTGTCATGTGAGATGGCAGCTGAGATCAAAGCAAGTTCATGATTTGTGAACCCTCAGACTTCTCATGCAATAAGGTCCCAAACCTCAAGACAGAGGTCGATGGTGTCCCTCGGCTGGCTATGATCAATGGCAAGAAGGTGGACATACTCGCTGAGTCTTTTTCCCCCCCTCCCCTTTCCCCTTCCATCCCTATTTCTGTTTTCCCTGAGCCTCTACCTGACATCCTGCACCCCTTCCATGGGTGCATCGCAGATGCAATCAGGAGGCTGCCACCATTCAAAGCCTCCAGCCCGGACAGCATCCCTAACATCATTCTTAAGGAATGTGCTGAGACCCTCCTGGACCACCTGTACTACATCTTCAGGGCGGTCTTTGAGCTTGGCATTTATCATGCGAGCTGGCTGGAATCCACAACCCTGGTCCTCCAGAAACCAGGGAAACCAGCATATAATGTGTTCAAGGCTTATAGAGGCCCATCAGCCTCTTGAACACAATTGGGAAGCTTCTCTCTACCCTTGTAGTGGCTGACCTATTTCACTTGGCAGAGAAACACAGCCTACTACCCTTGTAACAGTTCAGGGGTCAGCCAGGCCACAACACCTCAGACGCAATGCACCTCATTGTGCAGAGGATCAAGGACACATGGCATTCAGGTAAGGTCACCACAGCCCTCTTCCTTGATGTTCAGAGTGCATTCCCTAACACAGTTCATGAATGCCTCATCCATAATATGAGGGAGCAAGGAGTCCCAATGTGCTACATCTGCTTGGCAGAGTGTATGGTCTTCAACAGATGTACATGCCTCAAGTTTGACAACTTCCTCTTGGATTGGTTTGCCATCTCCAATGGCACCATCCAGGGTTGCCAACTCTTGATGATTTTCTATGCCTTCTACAATGCCCCGCTGATCTCTCTAGCCTGCTCCCATAGCAAATCAGAATTCTCATTTGGATTTGTTGACGATGCCATGTTTCTGGTGGTAGTCAAGTCTCTGAAGGAGACCCATGCTATTGTCAAGGACATGGTTGAGAGGGCCCAGGGTGCCTTTGCCTGGTCCCTGTCCCACTTCTCTTCCTTTGAACTTTCCAACTTCCTCTGCTCCCACAGAGATACACCCCCCACTGACCTAACACTTCACCAAACCACTTCAGATAATGCAGTGACCTCCCAGGTTGTGAAGACCATCCTGACATACAAGTACCTTAGGGTGGTTTTTGACTCCAAGCTTAAGTGGGCAGCCCACATGCAGAAGATCACAGCCAGTGCTGCCTGGTGGACCATCATAGTCACCAAGAGGCTGAACACAGCTCAGTGCCAAGCTGCCAAACTCGTCACCAGGGCACTGAATACCACAGCTGGAGATGTGATGGAAGCCCACACCAATCTGCTCCCAATGGACTTGCTTTTCCATAAAATACTGATCAGAGCAGCAGTGCACTTATCCTTGCTCCCCCCAACCCATCCCCTGTGGGGGCCAGTGAGACACACTGTGAAGTGTTTCATGCATAGACACCACACACTGCTCCATAACCTCTTCTGCTTTACAGGTATAGAACCTGCCACCATCAAAACAGTACACCTGTTCAGACGACACCCAGGCTACAAACCCTCCCTCTCCACTCACATCACAGGTACCAAGGAATTGGCCCTTGAGGCAATCAATTGTATGCACAACTGGGCCTACACAGTAATCTACTGCGATGGATCTGGCTATGAAGGGGGGATCAGCACTTCCATGGTGTTCTTTGAAGACAGCGAGGAAACCTCAGCCTTGAAGTTCTTCCTTGGCCCTGCTGCAGGGCACACTGTCTATGAGGCCAAGATCATTGGCTTCCTGCTGGGCCTGCACCTGCTCAAGATGGCATAGCAAAGGCTCCAAGGTCTCACAATTGTAGGTAGTGACAGCCAGGCAGCCATCAAAGCCCTTGACAACCAACACTTGCACCCAGCCCACTACCTCCTCAACCAGGTCCACACAGCAGCTGAAAATCTCCACAAGGAACAAGACCACCTCCTCAATGCGGCATGCCAACACACCACTCTGGCTGCAGGTAAAGAATGAGCCCCCTGCTTCCAGGGAGTCATAAGACTTCAGGTACACTGGTTCCCCAGACATGTAGACATTGCCCCAAATGAGCATGCTGATAAACTCATGAAGGAAGCAGCACTGGGTGCTTCTCGAGTCCCCCCAGCCCTCCTCCTGCTCACACTCTGAAAGCTGCTGCCCCTCAGCATATCAGCCACCCACCAGGCAGACCTGGTAGCCCCCCAAGTGATATGGAAGCAGAGATGGAAGAAATCAATGCATGCCCCTGTGATATACATCCTCAACAAGACACTCCCCTCCAGGAACTATATGCGCCTCATCAAGAACCTTGACAGGCGATACTCAGCTATCCTCACCCAGCTCTGCACAGGACACCTCCCCCTCAACCTCCACCTTTTCCATGTACATAGAGCTGAGTCTCCCTCTTGCCCTTACTGCCTAGGGCTCACAGTTGAAACAATTTGTCACTACCTATTTGAATGCCCACAGTACCAACACGAGTGCCATGTTCACCTCTCATGACTGCTCAAACAAAAAGCTGAGTCACTAACTATTTTGCTCTCATTGTTGTTCAGCCTGAAGCATCTACTCAGATACATTGATGCCACCAAGCGCTTCCCAAGTGCCTGCAACCTGGCACCCCACTAGCCATAGAACACCAGGGGCTCCACCCAGCAGATTGCACACCACCCCATAGTAGGCACAACCACCCTCAGCCCAAACAGTGCACCCAAAAACGATATATTCACTCCTATACTTAAGCTACTTACATTTTCTAATAATGGCACTCAGCATTAGGCCTGCCTAACTACCTACTCATGATGGTTTCAGTTGGGACCATGGCTCTGCTGCTCATCTCTAACTTGCCTGCACTGCAGGCCCCCATCAAAAGCACTCACCCCAGTGGGATCAGCACCCAACCATCACAGGGATTAACAGGGGGGCTGGCCTAAACAATGTTTGGAAGCATCAGCCTGTTCATTCTCCGGATACATGGGGGAACATGGAATTCCTTTGCCCTCGTAGTCTCCTTGTCCATAGTATCATGCAGCATGGGCACTAAGTGCCCCATGCATGTAATAAAGGGTTTTAAAAAAACATACCAAGGGAAGATAGGCAGAGTACTATTGAAATATACAGTGCTCACCGCCACCTGTCAAAGATAATCCATGCATGCCATATGATTTGGCTAAGCCACTATTGTCAGCTGCATATTGTTGTGTTTGGAAGTGGAAGACTCACAACTATTGATTCAAGCCAGAGTTGGGCTACATTCCATTTCATAAGCATAGCATTGCAGTTATTCAGACGTGCAAAAAGAGGTGCAATGTTGAGTTGGAAGAATTGGTATATAACCATTGCATCTCCAATTTTGATTGTTAAATATTCAGTGGAAATTGCAATGCCCAAGCAAGTTAGGGCTAATTGTCATATGGAAAGCCAAGCTTAACTCTTGCACCTAATGGACATTGCGAATCAGAATGAGTTTTTGAAATCTATGAGAGGCATGTCTGACTGAGCAGAAGGATAGGCAACAGAGACTCCAATCAGTACAAGTATACCTGTGGATCATTCAGTGCATGATATAAACATGGTGGACCATAGCACAAACAGGCAGCTGCTGGATGAACAATCCAGTACACGAGCAAGTCTTGTCCTATTCTATGGATAAGCTCACACTCTTTGGGAAGTCCATTACAATATGGCATTTATTGAGAACACCTAATCCATTGGGATAGGCATAGACATAGACAACCAGGCAGATGTCAGATTGTTCCAATCATTGATCTATGATGGCAGAATGACATGTTGGCACTGGTGAACTGGCACTCTCTCTGATGAAAAGCCAACAAAAACCTCATTAATTGGAAGGAGATATTTCTCAAAGCATTTTCATTGATAACATCTATAGCAAGTTTTTTCAGTAGTTTCATGCAGAAAAATGTGAGTCTGACATAGTCTGGGTGATGTCAGATGTCTTTTTTTTGTTCTTTTTAGTGAAATTAAGTATGCATTATATCTGAAATACTCAAGAGAACAAAGTGAGTTTGTCCATACTCTGAAATTGGCACTCAGTGGTTTGACTTTTAATTTTGTTGTATTTGAACAATTTACTGGAGATTCATGAGTTGCCAATAGCATGGATAGCTGATGTTATCAGGTTGTTTGCAGCCTGGGAGGCATGTATTGCTGCTGGACATCCATGTCTATGTCTGCTCCAGCAGATTTGGCCTTCTGCATTTCTTTTTCCAATAATAAACATTGATCTAGAGATGATATAACTCAATTACTGTGGTTATGATGTTGCACACTTAGTCACCATTACTTTTGTAGACCAGCCATATATACAGATGATTAATGATATAGTCACATGGCTTCAAATTTTGAAGACAGGTTGTTCAGCAACCATCTGGCTTGATACTGATTGGGGTGGGGAAAATAAAAAAAATAAAAAAATAAATCAATCAAAAGGAGAATAGACTGAGTATTTTGAAAGATTTCTCTATACAACTTAAGATATAGATACTTCATTCAAACAGACATGTGTCACTAATCTCAAATGCATGTTCATAGGTCACAGTGAGGAAAAGGTAGGCAACTTTTGTGTCTGCTTCCCAAAATGGGAGCTGTGGGAGTTGATCTGGAATGTAGCCAGGCTCACCAGTGTTGATGACAATCTGCATAAGTTGGAATTTGGTAAGGAGCTTTTTATATGATCACAGCTTTGATTTATGGTGTTTAGGACCTTTACCTGCATGTAAAATCTAACTCTTTCTTGGCTTTTTGCAAGATATAACAATTCTCTTCTCCTGGGTACATATTAGGGAGTATTCAAAAGATCTGCTAAATGCTTACTGACACTTCCATCCTTGTCATAAGAGTCTAGAGATCTGTGAAAATGAATAAGCAATCTCTGAAATTGAGAGTCAAGACTGAGCACTCAGTTCTCAACCTTCTTTGCTCTTCTCTTGGTCTTGATTTCAATTGAATCCAGGGAGCAGTGTGTAATAATACAGATTTGGACTGTAGGAGTCAAACATCTCATGTCAGAGACCTGCATTGAGCTTGTTGCTATTGTTAGTCTTCAATCACTACATGAGGGGTAGAATGGACTCAAAGCTTGCATTCAGGCACAATTTTTGATTGGAATGAGCTGGAAACATATTGGAGATTAGCCCTACACTGCACTATACAAGTTTCTTGTACTCAACCCTCCATGTTGAGCTGCTAATGCACAAAAAAATGTCAGAAACACTGATGGTATCCAATTTAGGGTGATGTGTTTCAATCATGTGACAGTTTCAAACTCTGCTCAGTATCAGAATCAGTAATGGCCACTCCAATCAGTATTGAGCTGATGATGAGCCTCACAAACCACTGGTGACAGAACTGGTAAAAAGCCTGCCAGTAAAAAGCCTAGTTCCACAGCAGAAGCAGCAGAAGACATGACACACCTGTCACATGACTGATCACATGACCTTGCACCTGACATTCATGTGACCCTCCTAGGACTTACACAGAAACCAAGTATGGCACAACAAAAAGGTCAGAAAAGAAAGGTTGATGTAGAGCTAAGCACAGGAATCAAATCTGCCTGGCCATGGACCACACCAGACAACCAAGGGATGGTACATATAGACCAGTAAACCACACCGGCTTGTGAAACTACAACCAAACCCTCTCTGGTATAGGCTCCTTCTGATGGATGCCAAGCATTCCAATATCTTTGGTTACTTTCTATCCACCTATAACATTACAAAATATCAATAAAACACCAACTTTCTATTTCAGTCTAACATTTTCCATGTTTTTCTGTATATTTCTTTTGTTTTCCATTCATGACACTAGCACCACATCTGCAGAACAAAGCTACCTACTGCCACTAGTACTAAAATCTAGAACACTCTATCTCTCAATCTTAGACACAGTGCTAGTATAAAAACCTGTTATTTAGACTCCAATAATCATTGAATTTTACTCTCTCTGTCTTGCTGCTAGCGTTAGGGTTCAGATCTCAAAGCCTCTGTGTTGGTGTCCTCATATCACACACTTGGCCTCAGAGTTAGCATTCAGTTTTATAGTGTTTATTGACTTCAGCATATTATTGACTTTGGCATCTTAGTGGCCTCAGCATTTATCACTTTTCAGCAACTTACAGGAGTGTTAGCTCCAACTCAGCAGAAGCATTAGACTCCATTTCCTTACCACCAGTTACTGCTGCCATCAGTTTTCTCCTTTTCCCCAAGTTGTCCTTGGTGGTAGCATCTGCTCCCATCAATACCTGTCCCTTTTCTGCCATGCTAAGCACTAGACTTATGCTAGTGCTTTTGTTTAACTTGTGTTAACATCCTCTCATCTACTGCTTTCTACTGCACTCCTCACCATTACCAACTGTTGGTAGTGTTACTGACATGTGCATATCCATTTTGATCCCCTTCCACTCCCTGATCTAGATCTCACCTTACTGAAAGGTGTTATCTACCGACTCTCCTGCTTTCTGGCCTCTTGGCATTGTTTACTGTAGTGTTAGCTTCTGCTTCTTCTGTTCACCCTCACCTAATGACTGGGAACTCTGCCACTCACCCCCCTCGCTGACATATTATTTGTTGGCTGTCCTCCCTTCTCCCTTAGGTGTTGTGTTCTTTGGGTCTTTTGCCCCTTTCCACACCCAGAGTAGGTTGGATGCTATCACTGACCATATCATCTGGATAGATTATTAGTAATATTATAGTCACATGGCTTCAAATTTTGAAGATAGGTTGGTCAGCAACCATCTGGATGAATGATTAGTAATATGGGTCACATAGCTTCAAATTTTGAAGACAGGTTGATTGAGCTGAATACACAGATAATCCCATCAAGGTGCCTATGTCACAAAGCCTGCTACTCCATCTTAATTCACACCTCTACAGCCTTTTGTATTGTAGGTAAAATAGTCATAAACACACAAGTGTTACAAGGGTTAAATAAGAATGAAAAGGAGTCAGTCAGAGCACATGGAACTTGCAAAAGCAGAAGGTAAAAACAGGCTGCACTGATCATGTGGGATGATTCCTAAATACAGCAGTAGGGCAAAAACAACAAAAGACCACAAATTCCACTACAGAGTAGCAGGAATGATTTAAAATTTTGCCGATTGGCCAGGTTTCAGGAGATGATCATGTGAAGGCTTACAATATATTCCTGGGCATCCCCTTTTTCATGTCTGTTTCATAAAGAACCCACAAACTCCTTTTCTCACTTGGTAATATGGTATGTTTATGGCCCTCTCTCTCTTCCTCCTAATGAGCTCCTTCCTTCCACCATACCTGTCTTTAGCACATTTGCCCTATCAGGTATTCTTTTACTATTGCTGTTTGCATCCTTCTAACTGGTTGCAGCTCCACACATTCCTCCTCCCTCTATATATGCTGAGCTCATGCCCTCCTTCAAATGCATGTTGCTTCAGAGCCTCTCTGCCATCACTGGCACATGTTGGCCATTGGTTGTCTGTTTCCTGGTCAAGAAGATAGTGAGTGCAATGGCCGAGTTTGGCCTTCTTCCCAACTTCACTATGTATCCTCTTGCCAGCACCCAGTCAGTCATGTCAGGTTCTTTTGCTCTGTCCATCCTCCTACCAGTGCCCACCTTGACCCCTAACAATATCAACTTGTATGTTCCTCTCTGTGTGAAGGATGACATCATTGCTGCATTTGAATGCATGTCAACTGCATCATCACTAAGGAAGAGAATGATTACAGTTGTCATGGCCACATCAACGATTTGCTAATATTGTCACATAGCTTCAATTTTTGAAGACAGGTTAGTCAGCAACCATCTGGATGAATGATCAGTAATATGGTTACATGGCTTCAATTTTTGAAGACATTCCCACACATAGAGTTCAGCAAGGAAAAACTTCAATCTATTCTAGATCTCAGAATTACTGATAAACACGATCATGTGCAAGTCACGCAACATTCAACAAACCATGTTTTGATGGTCAAGCCAGATTAAGACATGTTGTATCCTCACAAGTCTAGAAAAAGGTCATCTTATATCACTGCTGGATAGAAGTAGGCAGCTCTGGACAGTCCTGGACAGCTCTGGATAGGGGCATACTTTTTGGTTTGTTCTGTCAATGGCTGTTGAACTGGTGAGCCCTGGAGCTGAAATCAGAGCTTGCTGATGTGGAGAAGACACAGTGCTGGAGTGAATAATTGGTCTATGTGTTTTAGAGCTTGTGCATTACATACTTCAGTGCACTTTCAATGGAAACTCACTCAGACTTATTATGTATTACTTATGATTGTCCTTATTGAGTAGCCTCAAACAAATTTATGTCTATTTGGTGAGCTCACCACCTTGCCCATTTCACCATAACTTGACAACAGAACGTATGATCACCTCCACTGCCTTGAATTTGCCGCTTCAATGTTCAAGATTGATTTCTCATGTTGAGGTGCATGTCTTCCTTTAAATTTTCCCTCTAGTTTCTCTCCTTTTTATTTCTCCTACACACACATCATGATGACATACACTAATTAAGCTGAACAGGAACTCTCCAAGCTCCTCCTGGAGGTGTACAAAGTTCTAAAAGTGAATCTGGATCATCTGGCAATTCTGGATTGGTTGGGGGCATTTCAGAATTGAGGTGTGAGAGGTTTGGGGGTTGATGAGGGGTGAAGGGGATACATATCACTGTTGTGGAGATTCCTTCATCCCAATACTGATATTTTCTATATGTAAGTCATCCTGCAGGCCGAGTCTTGAAGTATATTCACTAGTATAATTACATGTCATTTACATCCATTGAACAACACTGATATGATGACACACACATGCCAGTATGTTGGGCAGAAAGGAAAACTCAGAGTCAGATGAGGAACAAGTAAATAATGCTAGACTATAAGAAGTAATAACAGATGAAAAGGGGAAAAGGCCTGGGTATATGTAGATCAGGAAAGATACTCACCAAAAGCTTGAAGACAGTGAGCATGGGGACAAGAGGAAAATGAGAGATGAAATGATGTATGGAACAAAGAGGGATGCTAGTGGGGTGGGTAACCCTGAAGCTTATGAATGCAAGAGAGAAGTGGTTGGGCATGTATGTAGGGATGCAGATGCCTTGCAGCCTCATGAAAGTGGCCCATAGAGAATTGACAGCAGTAAGTGAGTGTCCTACATTTAGTAGTACCTAGACCAACATAGAGCTACTATGGAATATATAAGTAAGCAAAGATCATAGGAGATAGCTAAGAGAATTTAAAAGAAAGAAAAATGATGTATCACAGAAGACAGGTAGGAAGGGAAATACATCAAAGATTTCTAGGGATTGAATTGTCTACATGTAAGTGGTATCCAATCAGACAGCCGGAGAAGAAATTTGTAGGGACGTCACAGTCTCATGGACACCTGCAATTGAAAATGGTCCATGGATGAGGGCAACTGTTAATGTGGGGTAGAAACACTGCAGAGGTCAGGCATGTGCAAAATCATGGGAGAAGATGTGATACATACAGAGACAAAAACATAAATTACTTCATAAGTATCACAAGCAATTACTCCAGCAAATGTCATTGGTCGAAGAGCCATCATGTTCACCACAATATAACTGAGCTGCAATCCAAATTATTTCCTCTACAGGGAACTTTGTTAAACCTTTTTCAAACCCCACCTGCAACACAGCATAGACAGCTCCAGCATCCACTAAGAAATATAGGATGCGCCACAATCTAAATGACCGACGGTCTTGGCTGTCCATGTTTTTTCGTAGGAATTTCATGTGTACGCTGACAGTGTAGAAGTTTGTACTATATCAGCAGTATATATTTAGTCAATAGGTAATGACATACCATAAAGTCCAGCCAATGAAGAATGTTGCAACAAAGTTGGTTAAGAATGACATCAGTATACTTGTAACTGCTAGGGAAATGTGAACTATGGAGTCCATGCTAGCCTCAAGGAAATCTGGTTTTGAGAAAATTGACAAAGAAACCAGTGTGACAACTGTATGTATATCAGCTTCCATTGGTTAGCGAAGGATACCACATACCAAGGGTAGATAGGCAGAGTACTATTGAAACATACAATGCCCATTGACGCCTGTCAAATACAATCCATGCACGCCATATGATGAAGGCATCATTAATGATTGGCTAAGCCACTATTGTCAGCTGCACATTGTTGGGTTCAGGAAGTGAAAGGCCCACAGCAATGGATACAAGCCAGCTTATGGCTACATTCCATTTTCCAAGTGCGATGTCGCCGTTATGCAGACGTTCCAAAAGAGGCACAATGCTGGGTTGGAAGAATTGATATGGAATCATTACCGCCCCAAGTTGCACGGTCAAAAATCCAGTAGAAAACACAATACCCGAGCAAGTTAGGACTAAATTCCATCTGGAAAGCCGAGTTTGATTCTGACGCCTAATGGACATTGTGAACTTTCAGAATGAGTCTGTGAAATCTATGAGAGGCATAACTGACTGAGCAGAAGAATAGGCAACAAAGACTGCAATTGGTACAAGTATACCTGCGGGTCATTTAGTGCATGATATAAACATTGAGAGAGTTGGCGGACCATAGCACAAACAGACAGCTGCTGGATGAACAATCCAATCCAAGAGCAAGTCTTGTCCTATTCTTTGGATAAGCTCACGCTCTTCTGGGGTCATGATCAGCCTAGGTGTTTGACAATAGAGGAATTGGGCCAATAAATAAAAAATAAGGATATGGAATGGATGGTTGTGTGGATGAGGCTCAGCCTATGCGAGCCTGGACATATCCCCCGCCTCATGATATATGTATCCCGCTACCAGAAATCAGCACTGGACTTGATCATCTCCGAGTCAATAGATCGTTAATCCATCTTTCACTAACAAGGACATAACAAACATTGTAGAATCACTTTAGAGAGCTCAAAATAGTCAATCTCTGATTCATGAGTTGCATGGAAAGGCGATGTAGTGCAAGGGACAGATGCATGTGATGAAACACAGCTTGAGAATCAAGAGACAGTAAGCACTGGCACCATCCAGGTGTTACGAAGACTTGGAATCAGAGTTAAGATGCAGAGTTCTCAGCTCTGCTCTGAAATCACGGCGACTGTGTTGTAACCAGATTTCTTCAGTTCCAAATCTTATGTTAATACTCCTATGCATATTGTTCCTCAAGAATTTATCCATGTTCCCAAATATGGAGATCATGAGAGCAGTGAACGATGACATGATGAACCCGACTACGGGCATCAATGGTCGATAA